>PDGT01000004.1:10684610-10760819 GCA_003671415.1 Megathymus violae | reverse complement strand
ACCAAGTCCAATCATGTAGGAACTCCTGCAACCACATTTTAAATCCGAACCCTACAATTTAACATATTCAATGTGGAAGAAAATAAAGTTTTGTAAGAATATAAAATACTACGTTTTAAATGTAAGATAAAAAAATATGTGAAATTAATTACTAACTATTCAGGAATAGTGTACATTTGTCAAAATCATAAAGAACATTAAGTAAGTGCCAGAGAAAATCATTAATATAATTCGCACATATAATTCGCTGACAATAAAGATTGCAAACGATACATATATTTGGTATGGGTGCTAATAACTTTATTCTAGCTTTTTGTGAAGCAACTGCCAGATTTTCTAGGATAGAGGATCTATTGAATTTTAAATAGTTTCTTACTAGTATTTAGAAACTTAGTATTGTACATATCTATCTAATATACCTTAATGCCGGTAATTGTTGCAATCACGCTGCCCAGGGTCTCCGTACCCAGACACGCATCAAAAACAGAACACAACTCGATTTCCTTCGACAAACACGTACGACACACCTGCTCGATTTTTATTTCAGATTTTAGCAATATTGAACTCATATCTATCAATTCAAAAGAAACCTTATCCCATATCAAAAATTAAGATTGTAATCTCCTCGACCTAAAAAAATTACAATTTTTATAATTTTTTTTTCTTTTCTTTCATGACACAGACTTCACCCATTTCATATTTTCCTTTTACATTCACAGACTAATAAGCTATAATACAGTTATACCCGCGTGTCGCAATGTAACGTGACGCACCTTCACCATATGCGTTTCATAGATTTAGAGTCGGTTCCCGTAGCTTAACTATCTTGATGCTTATCTTAATTTTGTAATGTGTAATTTAAAAAAATACGTAGTAAATGCGTCCTTTAAATAAGCATGATTATTTATTAAAATTGAAATTATAAAATGATTATATTTGTAGATGTGCGGTTTTCAACAAAATATATTTCCACTGGAAATTTCTAATTATACTGTTCCATTTTTATATTAAACACATTTTACGTCATAAGTTAACGTATTCCTTTTTTCTAAGATTACACAAAATCAGCAGCAAAATCAGTATGTTGTTGATTCAACGTGGTCCTTTTAAATTGAAAATAATTGCAATATTCGAAATGTCATCACAGAGAATTTATCCGTCAGCTTCAATTTTTTCTGAAATTCTTAAAGTTGTTATTAAAAAATTTGAAATGATGACCGTATTTACGATTGAATACAGGTTATGATGAATAATTAGTGTACATTGTAAATCAATTGACTGTGTTAGGTCATAACACATTTAAGATTCCTGATAATACTGCGTGAACTGAAACTGAAAAGTCGGGCCATAAATATTGATAGCAATAAACACGATAAGTCTTGGGTAGTTCCGATAATTCGCTATCTGATTAAACATTATGTTTTAATATTACACTTTTATTATATTTGTTTATCTTACTTCAATCACAATATTTGTACACAATCTAAAATTTATTCCGTAACCTAGATAAAATTATTATAATGTGATATTATCATATTAAAACGTCTTTTTGTTTTATTATTGAATTGTAAAATGGCCCGGGAAAAATATTCCAGCTTAATACTCACAAGGAGATTAGGAGACAGCGTTCATTTTTAGTGTAACTAACAATATCTCTGTAGAGAGTATATATTCTATACTAACGACAATAAAACTAATAGTTAACAACAAATAAACATAGCTATGAAGTAATTCGAGCAACCACCCCATTAATAATAAAAACCTACTGAGGCCCGATGAAGTGAACAAGTGAACAATGAATGAACAAGAACAACTAAATTTGTTTAAAATAGAGAATGTGAAAATTCTTCTACGTAAAAATAAACAAATAGTTACAAAGAAAATCTAGATTAAATGTGTATATACCTTCAAAAAATATTTTTTTAAAGCTATTTTAAGAAATCAAGTTTGACCTACGATAAGAAATGGACAGAAAGACAATAGTAGTTCACTGGAGGAATCAGACAAGAAAGATAATTAATAGTCTAATATTATAAAGTATATGTGAAAGTTTATTGAATATATTAAAAAAACTTCATTGGTCTTGGCAACACCGCTCTAACTGTAGACCACAGAGTACATTTGTAATATTGTTATTGTAGAAGTTAATATTGCAAATTAGCGAAAATACAATATTATTCCTTATTTTTGGCGCTTGATTTATGTACTTCATAACATTTACGTGATATATAGAAATAATTGGTGATACCATATCTTTATTAACATTGGTATAATCATATTATTCATAAATATCGCAGTTGTTAAAGTGGACTTTGTTACACATAATGGCATTGGTATGCTGTTATTGCAGACTTCTTTAAGTGGTGTAATATATTTTCTTAGCCTGTTAACCGGAAACCTAAACATCAACATAAGCAAAACAGGTGACATTAGAAAAATATCTACAGATGAATGAACAGCCATGGTAAGTAAAAACGTAGTTTTATTGATGCATTGATATCCAGGTGGAGGAAAGAGTAAAGAATAAGTTGTGCGGCTTTTTATATAAGTTCAAGTTACTGGTGTATGGAGTGGAACAAGGATACGACAAACTTGTCTTAAATTAAGAGTTAATAGGCTTTTTCTATTAAAGCACTTTACCATCTAAGGCTACATCGCCACTTACTATCAGGTTGGACTGTAGTCAAGCATCGACTTTAACACGTAATAAAAAAGCAGAAATCTCGAGATCTCACAACTAGGAAGTCTATATCTATAGTACAGATTGGTATTGGGGTTAGCTGCTATTCTGTCTTATATATTTATAAGCCATCTGAAGTTATTGCTATTAGCATACACTGATACTATTATCTAAGGCATCTAAGAAGGCGTCTCTTAATTTATTATTTATGATAAAGAAGAAACCATAGGGCAAATAATGTTTATTTTCTATTATATGTTGTTTTCTGTTATCTGTAAACATGAATATATACATTAAGTCTAGGTTACATAGGTAGGTACTTCCTAATTGCATAATTAAATTAAAAGGAACCTTTATGCCACAAGTAAGGTTTCTTTTAAGATACACACTCTTGATTATATCTATTCATATGCTATGATTATAAAAATATGATAATCTACAATAAATCCTCTGAAAGTTTTTGTTTATAAAAATATATACTTATAGCATGGTGTCTGCCTTTGGTACTCTAACTTTTGTTTAAATACAAAAAATAAACATAAGAAAAATTCATAAGTCTAGTTTGACTCATGTTATTTAATGTAACTAATATAATTAAATTTTTACAAAATCAATCTATTTTTATCATAGGTATTGTCTTTTCACTAATTTTTCATTGTAATCATAACTTTCATGATTATTTTCAGATGGTCCATTGTGCACAACTATTCAATCATGTTATCATCATCGTTGCTCATGGGAATAATACGCCGTTCATGTGGATTAATGAGATTAGGTCCATTTGCAGAATACTTATCTAAATATTATATCTAAAAAATTATCTAATAAGTTTAAATATAAATCTCATTATCTCCAATTTTAACAGTCTTTATACTCCAACTATGTATGTTATTACCATAATATATACAATAAAAAAATCAAATACTACAATTTGTAAATAGTATATTGTTAACTAAAGTATGTTTATTTGTTGTGTGATGTCAGATTTCAACTTTTAGTTTAATGTCCTGAGAGTTCATCATACTTCAGAAAATAAAAGATCTTCAGAAATACAGAAATTGAAACTTATCTATATCAATGTTTCCAAATAGTTGATAGACTCTTAACTGTACTATATACTGTATAACTATCCTGGTGAGCAACATCTGATATATCACGCCCCATTATATATCGTTGTATAAATGTAACCCATATGGCCTAAAACAGAACAGTTCAATACTTTTTTCTGTTCTGTTTGTAAATCAATTATCTTTTTATTTCTTTTGTTGGACAACTAATAATGAACTGTATTATTAATATTAATTAAAATAAAAATTGGAAACAGAATATTATTTAACGATTATAGTCCAATGTCGAGCACTAATTGAACACTAGTAATAATAAATACTGTTAAAAGTTAGTGCTGCAATTATATCCTATAAATATTTTTATGTTGCCATTAAATGTATTTTTATTTCGCACTTTATACACTAAAATATAATGAGCCACAATACAGATTAAAAAAAATAGACCTGGGAAAATAATTATTTGGGAAAATCAAGTGTCTCACTGCTCATCCACAGAGGCGATGCAAGCTTATAAATATTAATCATCAAACCTGTAATGAATTGGGGTTTTTCCCATAACATGTTATCAAATATTTTTTGGGCCGTGCATCTTATCAAAGCTATGAAATAGTAGTATCAAGCATCAATTAGGGAAAATACATTGTACCAAATATAACCTTAAATTGTCATATAATTGCCTCCTTAATTATTCAAATTAGTCCAAATCGTTGTTGCTTCATAACTTTGACAAGCCACTTATGTCAATGAATGCCATTATAAGTAATAGTTTGAATACAGTTTACATTATTTTTGACTAAAGATTCACTATGATTCATTTACTGTAAGTTAAATAATTTACAAATGTTTCCAACACACAACTGAGGTAATTTTGATATAAGGAAATTTTGAATATTTAAAGATTGATTAGATCAGGCTCTCTGTTCAATAAAATTTTACAATTAACTTACAGTAAACCCCATGATAAGGATGTTAAAGTCCTAAAGGACAAAAAGCAGACAAGGCCGATTATGTGTGGTATATAATAATTATATGCTATTATAAAGCCTTTTCAAAATTTATTTAAGGCTTTGTTTTAAAGATAAGGGTTTAAGATTTCTGAATATGCAAAGCTTTGCTATCCGTATTCCAAAGCTTCCTAATATGATATGAATGATATTTGAAATATGATTAATTGCCAGCAGTAGATCCTAAATAATAAGAAATTATTTGCCTGTTAAACTTATATTGTACTTATAACCTACACACAAACAATTGCTGGCAATTGCAGGCTACAGAGGCAGAGGGATGTTATGGAGCTCCGTAACCGTAACCGAAACTATCGGATATCCGAAACAGTAACCGAATCCGATATAAAAAGTTTCGGGAAATGTCAGATAGAGGCAGAGCCTAAATAAAGTATATTATGACTGGTTTATGCTGACCGAACCGAATAATTAGCCGCGTCATTCTCATTTTAGACATTTTACTATTTAATTCGTTTTTCCTATGATTATAATACCATATCAAACCTAGAAACAAAGTCAACCTTTGTAAATACACTATATATTATTTCCAAGTTGTAAATCATCTAGTATCCGTAATCGAAATTATCCAGAACAATCGGATAATTCAAAATAATTTCATATCTATAACCGTAACCGAAACCGGTAAAATATTTTTCATATATCCGGATCAGAAATTTCATATCCATAACATCCCTACTACAGACCCTGTAAAAAGCATAATTATCAAATAGGTTAGGTATTTAATTTTAAATGCGCATAACATAGTAACTGAACAATATTGATTGATGTGTGTGTTGTGTTGTTTGTGTAAGCAAGTATGAATTTCTAATTAGCTTATCACTGCTTATAGTTATGATTCATATTACTAAATGTGTACTTTAAGGCTATCTATATACTAATCTTAGTATCAATTTGTTATGTAAAAAATCCGATTCATGCAAGTTTTCCAGCTTATTTAACCAGTAAGTCTACTGGAGAAGGAAACCTGGTATGCTCATTGGTACTATTGGGAACTGCCCGTATAATTTCGTAGGACGAGAGAATAAGAAACTGTTAAAAAATTAGTATTAATTGGATATCAAAATGGCCCTAACGACAGCAAAGTCCAGCGTCTCGTCTCGTTAATGAGACAAGCGTTTGTCTTCCTGCACCAGCTCGGTGAAAGCGAAGGCGCTACTTTCCCCGCCACTGAGTTCGGTCCGTGCCGGCGAGTGTATGTAATTAAAACGTGCTTTGAGTTATGTTGCGTAATGAACGTAATTTTAAAACGATCAACGTTTTCTATGGAAGTATTATAAAAATGATTGAGTCGAATTTGCTTCGGTCTCCTAACCCGTTTATAAGAGAAATAGGTGGTGGGTATCAAACGATATCTATCTACCTATACATATAAAAAAATTATAACTGATACATGAGGGATATATGAGAAAAACTATTATTAGGAAAAAAGGGGCCTTTATTAATGCAATGGAACCCAAATCAATAGTGGTTAGAATTAGTGTCTATTTATCTGTGCACACTAATATCAGAATCTATTATTTATTGCTGAATTATAGGACGTCTATAACAAACTTTAGGACCAATCGTGGTCACCTTAATAACTCTGGGTTGTTATTTTAAAAACTGCAATTATTAATAGATATGGTTTGATTATCATTGTCCACATCGGTTGCCAATATATATATAATTTTTTTTAGTATATCAATAGAGTAGTAATTGCGGGATTGTCCCGCTCACTGCCATCTGCATGAGCCCAAAGTCCACAAGAAATGCATCAAAACCTCATTTTAGTATCTTGAATTTGCCATGTGTAAGACACTGATTACCAAAATCGTTATTATGATAATTTTAATTGTCGTGGCTTCTGTCCTGGCATTCATATTCACATGTGACTTTAAAGGTCATAAGTTCATCTTCACTCGATTCCTGATTTTTGCTATTTACTTTCTTACGAGATACCTTTTACGTTTTGCTATTCTTTTCTTATTTTTGAGCTTCCCCTTCTTTTTGTTTTCTAAGCCTCTATGACTGAGATTCGAACCATAAATGTTACTTGCTATTTCTATCTTTGTTACATCTTGAGAACAGTTTTAGTTTTTGGAATCTTAAAGAAGTCTTAGGTTTTGGGCTGGCTCATATGTTCATAGTATTTCGATTAAAGATATTGATGCAGTCGTTTTTTCGGAAGTTTTTGGATAAAAATAATTCGATTTACCTTTAATAGAACTGTCCCAATGAAATAGGAATAAATTAACAATAGTTACAGATGCTAAGATGAAGTTTACAACTTCAGTAGCAGCTGGTGCTGAAATTGCGTTAACAGTATCATGCATTACGAGAGGTTTTGATTGAAGAAATTCACTTGAAATAAATTCTTCACTGGATAAGCTACTGTGATGTACAGAAAATATTGAAAGTGCCTTAAAACCCTACAGACTCTTACTCGTAAACAACATTTGGGAATGCAATAACGGGGACATCATATTATAAAGCGTTATTTTTCCTGCATGGTGACTCCTCAGAAAAACCAGTATTCTATTCTGCATTTAGTATCAAAAAGGATAAAGTATAATTAAATAGTTCCTCTTTGATCCAATCATTTTCAAAGTACTAGTTGGTAGTTCGTACTTGACCACATTTTTTAGGGATCGGTGTTACTCTAATTCTTTTGTAAATAAGTATTGAATGTGTCCACCACAAGGACGCATGGTGTACCGCTCAGTGATATTCTTTCCACTTTCCCAGCTTGTTATAGAATTTACCATCTCTTGACCTTAAGTCTGTTTTGTAGCTGTAGATATTTTGGGCACAAAAGGGTATTTTTCCGTAATTTCTTCTAGCAGCCTATTGAAACGCTAAACTTCTATTGTGTAAAACCCGTCTATTCCTTAACCCTGTGGTTACTGGAACCGCTACCGTATAAACATTTCATTTCTCTAATATAAACCAAACACAAATAGCCATTCTTGAAAACATGACTAAATTGCGTTTAAGCTTCAGCTTACTCGGTCGATGCTTGTCATTACCTGCATCCTGTGCTTCCGGAGAAAACATTAATTACATTTTTCACTAATATGACATCACAAACACCTACGACCCGGATGCAAATATTTATCTGCCACTTAAATGTCTGCTCCGACCCGGAATCGAATCAACGAACCTTTTTTTGGCAAGCAGGGTCATTACAAACTGGGCTACTAGGTTGTCAAGTAGTTTGAACCTACCGATTTACGCATTCGAAAAATTTACCAGTACGGTAATTATGTAATCCCACAGATGATTTTGCGATATGGTCATTATAATGGTACCTGAGTGTTATCATTCATCTGATCATTTATGGTTCGATTGAAAATAATAATTACCATTTATTAAATTTAATGCGGTTATATTGGTTGAATTAATAACTCGTTTATGATCGCGGTTTCTTTAGTGCATTCGATTCCAAAATTACCGTGGAGTGCTCTTGTTCAATTTTTGTTATATTGGGTGATCATTAAAATAACACAGAAGTGTAAAGTTCACATTACCTCCGACAAAGCAAGACAAACTTAAATCGTAATAACTTAAAATATAACTGAGGAGATTTATCAAGTCTCAGGTATATTTCTCTTCAAGTTATTTGCGATCGATAATGGGGCACGGGTTTTTTTTTAATGGAGGTAATCTTTATTGCGCTCCATCTTGTTATTTTAGTTTGATCTTCGTCGACGAAATTCCGAGGTTTGGCTTGGTAGCCAAAGCAAATGTCAAAAGGCCTCCGACACGACTTGACAACTACTATCTAGCGGAACAACCAGAGCCGACCAGGTAAGATGACTTCCACAACATGCAAGCGTTAAAGATATTTTGCTACTGGCGGTATATTGGGTATATATATATATATATATGAAAAAATATTATATATATATATAATATTTTTCCATTTTCATATGCGGAAAACCTCATAACTCTGTTGGTAAAGACCCTGCCTGCTGAACGAGGGATCCCGAGTTCGATTCTCGGCTGAGACGCAAAAGACACAAATGTTTGTGATAGACAAATATTTCTTCTCGTGGCACGGGTGTTCGTGATGTCGCACAGGTGTTTGTGGCCTCAATTCCAGCCGTAATAAGGGAAATTCTAGTTCTGGAGTGTGATAACAATTTGTGCAGGATGTTCAGTAATAAATTAGTCGAAGAAGTAGAAATGCGCGCTCTCCTTGTGTGAGGTTTGTAGTTTGTTATTACGCTTGTTAGGTTACACCCTTTACTAATTAGTTACATCTAGCAAAATAAGGAATGTTGCAATAATATTGAAGAACTTAAGCAAGGTTAATAATTTATTACAACTTGTTATTAAAAGGTACAATGTAGATCGAATATTTTTTGAAAATCTTAGTGTAGGTTGACTTTTCAGAAATTAAACGTTTCACACAAAAATCACTGAACAGTTTTAGATGATACGAGGGGTGATCCAAAAGTAATGATAATCAGTAATAAATACAATGAATATACATTTAGTCTATCCCTTTTGTAAACCTAGAATTCCCTTAGAAAAAAAATCTTGATCTTGACCCTTAAAAAATTCCTCAACAGCGGCCATCACGTCGCTATCGTCGTCAAATTTTTTGCCCCGGATGTGTTCCTTGAGCCGAAGAAAGAGAAAGAAGTCACTGGGGGTTAGGTCCGGCGAATAGAGGGGGTGTTCCACCAATTCAAAGCCCGCTTCTTGAATGGCAGCCATGGCAACTGAAGCTTTGTGAGCCGGCGTGTTGTCTTGATGAAACAGCACTCCAGCCCGCAGTTTGCCACGCTTTTTCTCCTTGATAGCATCCCGCAATCTTCTTATTTGTTCTACGTTGTAGGAGCCCGTAATTGTGGCTCCCTTTTCCAAATAGTCTACCATAACAATTCTTTTAGCGTCCCAAAAAATGGACGCCATAACCTTCTCTGTTGAGCTTGACACTTTGAATATCTTGGGCGTCGCTTCGTCGGCTCGTTTCCATGTCATTGATTGTTGTTTGGTTTCGGGATCATAGTGGTGGATTCAGGTCTCGTCCATGGTCACAAAACGTGTCAAAAAATTCTCCTTGTCCGATTGGAACTTTTCGAGATTTGCTTTCGAAGTGTCGACTCGCTTTTGTTCGTCGGTTAACATTCTCGGCACCCAACGCGCGGAGACTTTTCTCATATGCAATTCGTTCGTAATGATTCTTTAAATATTGCCATATGAGAACCCTATGATCTCAGCTACATGCCTGATAGTCAGTCTTCTATCGGCCAATACAATTTCTTCAACTTTTTTTCATGTTTTCTTCAGTGAGGGACGTGGATGGCCGTCCTTCCCGATGTTCGTCTTCTGTCGATGTTCTTCCCAGCATAAACTCCTCTACCCAGCGTGCAACTGTGGAATATGGAGGGAAAGAATCCCCTAATGTCTCCAATAAGTCGCTGTGTATGTCTTTGGTAGACATTTTTTTCAGGCAGAGGTATTTAATGACAGCTCTGATTTAATTTTTTTCCATTTTGAAGTTCACTCCCCAGAATTTCGTATTCAAATGAATATAACTCTCGGGAATCATGACCTATTTAAATAATTTTTTGTACCTGACCTAATGGATACCTAAGTGATTAGAAGAAAATTAATTATTATTATTCTGTGCACTGGAAATAACCGATTATCATTACTTTTGGATCACCCCTCGTACTTGGCATTAAAGTAACTTATGTTATGGATTGTAATCTAGGACACATTTTATCCCGGGAAATGGATCGGTTTCCGCGGGATAGGAATTAAAAGTTAATATAGACATTCTATTAAGAGGGCAGTAAATTTTGACAGGCCTGAATGTAACTATTATAGATTCACAGCTCCTATAATAATGCGGGTGCTATATCTAAACATAAGGCGCGGAATAATATGGATTCAAAATAACTACGATTTCTCAAGTACGTTATAGTTATCTATATCACTACATCACTAATTAAAGCATCTTTATAAAAAATGCCCGAATTTTTGGTTTTTTGTTTGCTTGGGGTGACTTTGAAACTAACTGCATAATCAAGTTGAAAGGGAGTTCAAAGAGTCGTAGTAAACTTCTTCTATTTTAGTGTAGGGGCTTGAAATAGGAGATGAAACTTTACAACCTCCGAAACGACTGAACAGATTTTGATGGGACATAAATAAAGAAGTAGAAGACTTTCCAGGGATTTATCAAGACTATTTTTGTCCTGTAAAAATTCGCTAATGCAAAACGCATTGTTTTTTTATTATTATAGTTCCTTTGTATGGTAGTTTAGTTCGTGACTTAAGTATTTATCTTTTCTTTACGAATATTATAAAGAGAGTTTGCGAATTTTGTGACATTGCGTATGTGTAGTGGGTATGTCGGATCGTGGAAGAATTAGTTTTCCATTTAAAAAGTACATTATTCCGTATGGACATATTGTGTTTATGTATCTACTATCTGACAGGAACATTATTTCAGGTGGCCGTAGGCTACATAGTATATAACAAATTTTCCGTCTTTATGTCTGAATGCGATAATCTTAAAAACTACCGCAAGGGTTTTCATACGGTTTTTTTTCTCAATCGATAGAATGACTCATGACTCACGTTTAGGTATTAGACATTAGAAAAAAAAAACCGAGGGTTCGATTACTATTTGTAATTATAAAAATCAAGTTTTTCAAAACGAAGCGAGGAGTTAAACAGATTTCAATTCGCGTATTGCTTAATAAAATCAGAAAGGTCATAACTCGCGTAATACGTACTTAGAAACTCGATAATCGTAAACACGGTTGTAAGTTGTATTGAATTTTAATAAGGTTGTAAGCAAGATCAGTTTTGCTGCTTGCGAAATATGTAATGTTTGAGCCCTCAGCCCTATTAAACCGGAAAAAATAAAATAAACATTAATCACTAAATACATGTCGCAGTTGAAAATAAGTATTTCGATGCCAGTTCCACGTTAACTTATTTATTGTGCTTGTTATTCAGATTAACTTTTGTATATTGTGCTCTTCGTTATCCGGCTAACTTTTACATCGTATTCCGAGAGAGCAGATCCGTTTTCTGAGATGAAAGTATCCTAATTTAGGATGCAAATTATAAGTTTATTATACCAAGTAACACAAATCTGTTCAGTGGTTTTAATAGGATATGTGGTTAGACAGACAAACAAAAATTCCAAAAATATGTTTTCACCTCTAAATCCAGAACAAAGCCTATTTATACTAAAAATTCCAAAAAATATTTGATGTACAGATTCGGCTCTGTAACAATTTTACAATTTTTAGATAAATAGAATATGGACAAATTTTATACAAAAACGAACCCATCGTTTTTGTTGCTATCACATCAAATATATTGTCCTAAAATATAAATAAGTAATATCAATATTAATACAATTAAATCGATTCGGCATTTTAATTACAACTACATTAGTAGTTAGTTTGTATAAAAAATTAAATTCTTAGGTACTAATCGTGGTCTGTAAACTAACTCTGATCTAATAATTGCAATGATCGCCTGATGAATCCACTATGTTCACAAATATATTGTTACGTGTCAACATGCGACCGCTAAAGGCGCGGCCCATGTGTGGGGAGTTCGGGACTTGAGGAAACCTATACCCGGGCAGCAACTCGAGGGGGACTAGAGGACCCTGGTAGCGAACCCCCGCTCCTGATTTCGCCCATTTGCGCATTACATAAAGAAGAGAACCGCCTTATGTGCTCGAGGTAGTACCTCGTACCTGGTTTTTATGGCTGCTATTGTTTTCCGCCGAACCATTAAAACAATTATATAGATTTCGCAAAAGCATGTTGTGGTTAATGCGCCCTAATCCTTGCAAAATATTCTGCATACCGATTACTGGTGCCAACAACCTTGTAATTAAGACCATCGAAATTCGTGGACAGTTTCTTGACAAAAGTTAATCTATGAGTAATAAAATAAGGTCTATTACAGAGTTTAAGGAAATCTACCTACCTTTTATAGCGTTAGGTGGTAAAATCTACAACGAAAACACACGCAAGCTTATGCTTGAGTACGATTGGGTATTGGTTACAAGTTAAACTTATTTTCTTTACGTGATTACTTTTCATGTAATCATTTGTCATTTAATTAAGGAGTCTAACAATTGATGCAGTATATTTCCAAACAGTAATGATTCATTCATACAGTATTGATCCATTGTTTGAAGGTTGAGTCAAATCAGTGAGTCAATAAACGATTGCATTGATCAGTCTGCCCACCGTCCACGTTCAAAAGTGGTTCTTTGCACAAGGTATACAAATTTCCATCTATTGATCCGTATACTTATTGATCCGTTCGTCAACGCAATTCCAAGTTTAAGGTTCCCTAAGCTTTGTAAAGTGAAAATAGTTATAAAAATTTAATCTGAAAGTTTGTAAGTGGTATATCAGTAGTAGATGAATCTAATTAGAAAATCCGGGAGTTAGACAATTAATACAGAAACATCGATTTAGAATTTCATACCGTGTAACATGTACAAAAATAAATAATAGTTTAAACCTCTACAAACTCAAACAGAACATTTCTTTGAGCCATATGAATTGAGATCTAAAACAAATAAGCTTAATGGAGAGTATTCCTTTTAAACTTTTGATATGTAAGTACTCTATCTACGAATATTTATTAGCAAACGAAGGACCCGCTCTCGTATCACTTAAATATCGATAATTATTAATAATAATAATAAATAAATAAACGTTCACACACTCACACCTTCGCACTTGGATTCCCTATGTTGCGGGTGGCATGGACATACACAATTATCACATCACAAACACCTATGACCCGAGAACAAACATTTATCTGTCACATAAATATCTGCCCCGGCTGGGGATCGAACCCGGGACCCCACGCTCGGCAGGCAGGGTCACTACCAACTGGGCTACGGGGTCGTCAATATTGAATGTGTTAGATATAATTTTGAATGCATTTTATATTCCCAACACACTTTGTTTACAAAATGTACTCGAAAAATAAAAAAATGCGTATTGTGAACGGAATTTTATGTTAAGCCATTTGTGAACGCACCCGTTTTCGGAGTTCAATGAATTAAAAATAAATGAATGTCTGACAATAGTTACAAAAATGTAAACAAAATATTGTATGGTAAAAAATTTTCATATAATGTTCGGCGGAAGCAGGTTCATTTCCATTTCGGTGTGTTCGCCATTTCTGTTTCAAAGTAGTTTTGTCGTTTGCGCTATCGTGGGTTGGCTCAACAACTTTTATCAACTCGAAGGACTAGACTCATTTAATTTATTTTGATCTCGTGTGCTATTTCCGTAACAATTAATAAACTTTAAGTAAAACGGTTCTCGCGAGTGTTGGACCCGACTGAAAAAGTTTTTACTCTCTGTATATCAGACCTTACTTGCTTAATAAGAAGTTAATGGATGTCGCTTGTTATCTAGATAATCGGCTTTGTGAAGATAAAGATTATATAAACTATATTCCTTTTAGAAATATACATATGTATGTGGGTATATATTTTAAATGTGGATAATAATATGAATAAATATCTTTACGTTTTGATTTTCGTTCGGTTAAATTTTATGATGAGCAGTAATTTTAGGCATTTCAGCAATTACTTAGTGCAAGGAACGAACCAGAATCCATCTAAAATATTTTTAAACTTATATCATACATATATATTATGAGTTTTAGAAATTCATCGTTACTTGGTTCGGAAAATTAATACAAGGTGTTAAAATCTACATAGCTGATAGGCGAGTTAGCGATTTCAAAACAGCGTAAAGCCTTTTAATTCACACATGACTAACTTGGTAGACAGATGCCTTTGATGGACGAAGGTGAGTGTACACCCAAAATCAACACCGGATATGTTATTGTTGACGGTCACGCATCATTTTAACCACTGTTTAGTTTGGATACCTGAATTTTAACGCTCTCAGAAAACGTCACCACATCTTATAGAATTCGGTTTTCATACTAGGTACATCATGTAGAATCCGGTCACTAATCCTATCGCCTGTAAGTCGATTCAGCAATCTGATGCACTTCCCGCACGCGGGCTTTTTGGTGTTAGTACATTAATTTATGAAAACTCTTTGTTACATAAAAAAAATTGTGAAACGGTAAAATGTATTTATCCCTATAACCTAAGTAGGAGGGCATTAACTATATATAATAATGTTATTAATTATGCAACGTCTTAGATATCCTACAATATTTCGGCAAAGGTATGACTTTCTTCAATGGCCTCAACCCGTAGGAGGACTGCTGTGGGATTAAGATATACTAACTGAACGTACTTAACAACGTACTGCTGAAAATACAATACTAATGCAAATTGGTAAAGAAGTTAGTTATCAATTTAAGCGTCGGGAGCACGTTTGCCGCCAGAAGGCTTCTTGGATAAGAAAAATATAGCATATATAAGTCATTCAGAGTAACGTCCCTTTCCGTGTGTTTCAGGCCTTACTGAGACTCAGGTCATGAGTTGGTCCCATTTGTATGTTAAAGGCTGAAATTCTCTTAATCAATTTTCATCAATCTTTCTATAGCTTATCCCAACCTTCAAACAACCTTGACCTACAAATGTGCTATAGACGTGCCTCTTTTCGATTATAAACTTTCTCCCGCAAGTAAATATTTATTATGCGTTTTTTGCTTTACATCCGGCTTATTGAATCATATAAAAGAGTACTTGCTTATTAATATGCATTTTATTCAAATTTATAAATATATTTTTTTAATTTTCTTCAACTGTAATGATTTTCTGACCCTACCTAAAATATTACACAATACGCATTTATCAAGTACTAGTGACTGTTCTCGCTTCGCTTCGGAAACTTGATTTTAATTTATAAGTTTATCGCAATTTTCGAGAGAGATATTTTTTTTTACCATACAGCCTTTATCCACCCTGATTAACATACCTTTCGAAAAGAAAATAATTTTTGAAATAGGTGACGTGGTTTCGCAAATTTCCCTCCATAATACGCACACAAACTCACAAAATTCTCATTTTCTCGTTATTATATTAACATAGATATATTCTATAAGTATAATTTTCCAAATCCAAAACCCCCATTCTTTTCTTTAAAAAATTACGTACTTAACATTTATTTTCAAATTCATATTAATTCCAATTTATGTATGTAACTTATTTCCTAGTCTATATAATTTATTTCCCATTATGTACAGATAAGCAAAGTTGGTTAGGGTCGATAATTATAGGTTGGAAGATAAATTGCAGTTATCATATTTAAACACACAAGCGTCATCATACAGAATTGCATCACAAACGCAAATTAGCAAACTTCATAACATCGAAGTTGTTAACAAGTTAGTACAAACCGTTCTAGAGTTATTTACTGTGTATATGCCAGTTACACCACGTAAATAGTTTAAATAATATTATATATAGTATTATAGTACCAAACTGCCCTCGCTTCGCTTCAGAAAAATTACCTTACGCTTTGAAATGGCATTTGCGTTGTTGTAGGGCTGAGTTTTTCCCGTTCTGTGAATTAGATATATATAATATATATTGATTTATAACTTTTTTTTATTTATATACGGATTGCAATGAAACGACGCTTATTGCAATACATTATTGAAAACCGTAACGAAATTGGATAAGCCGTTTCTAAGATTAGCGTGAACAAACGCACAGACATACCGACAAAAATTGTAACAACTATTGTTTTGTGTTTTATTGCATTAATAAAGCCCCCTTATAGTAGATTTTCTCATATATCCTTAATGTGCAGAAAGTGATCACTTAGAATTTTATTATATATATAGGATTTATAATTATTATAAAGAGAGAGTGAGAATTGTGTGTATGCGGTGTATACATGCAGTATTCTTTGTAACCACGGTACCAATCAAAAAAAAAAATACCATTTGAAAGGTGTCATTACTAAACCTGAACAAAATCATGGCGGCCCGCTAGTACTCTTAAATTAAGAAACGGATAATCGCCATATTTATCCGATTACGAAACAAAGATTTGATACCGAGCGCGAGGTTGATACCGTAAACAAATTTTATTTTGTATCATTAACATTACTCTTACTTAGACTCGGAATTTGTAGACAGCATCTAGCTCGTAAAAAGTCCAGGCGCTATATTGCAAAACTCTCTGACCACGGCCAACACTAGGTAGAATGTCGCGCAGTATGAAGCTCGTTCTTGATTCGATTTCTTTATTCATGTACTCACGTTACTATACTACTAGACACCATTGCATTCTTGTGGGACATAGCAGGTGAACGTACACAACGACGACGTCGCGGCCGTAGGGGCGTACCGGTATTTCTCAGCGCGAAAGTGAAAGGGCCGCAGGTTTCGCAGCGGGTCCACAGAACATCAATATCGTGCGTTGCGACTACTCCGCGTTCGAGAATCGAAACATAAACACGCCTCTGTGAAACCTTGGATGAGATGAGCGTTACGTACAACAGCCGCGGTATACAGTTTATTTGAACTAAATAATACTTGCCGAGGAAGACGTCCAGTGACTTACAAGTAAAAAATGATTTTGTGTTTAGTGAAATTTAACTACGTTGTATGAAAGTGTTCATTAATAGGTGCGTCGATAAAATTTAATCTCGAATAGCCATTGGCACCATCCAGTTTTTGTTGAAAATCTTTTGTGCGAAATCATTGAGATTATTTTTAAAGTTATGTCCGTAGTTAAAACATTGTTACTTCCGATGACATTGTTCTGAATTATAAAAGTGAAAGTAAATACTTAAGAAGGAAAATATTTAATTTGTGATAGCAATATCAATTAATTCCGATAAATTTGTTTTCAAAAGTAAAGTAAGATAAAAATCAGATTAAAATAATAAATATAGATTCGAATCAGTGCCCGAAAATACTCGTAGGTAACATAAATTCTCTTTTCCCAAACTATACATAATTGAAGTAAGTTTCTTCACCGACGATAAAGTACATAATATGTTTTATTAATATGAATATTTGTTATAGAAGAGCAAACGGTTCAAGTCTGTTCGGAATTATACGTTGCGCGCAACCTGCGTCGGGGGTCCTTTGAATGAATTGTAATTCCAGTGGTCAGTATAAGTGAGAAGAGAGGAAATTATATGTCCAGGTGATACAAAAGGGTACTCCCAACTGTTGGACGAGTGAGAGAAAAGTACGTCCGCACTGTTTGCAAGCTTTCTCTATCGAAAATGACAACAGTTACGCATTTGGTATGTATTTTTATTACTTGTGCCTACTCGTACAGTGCGTCTATTCAGTTAATCGCACGGAAATTTCCATATTCCTTTAAACACACCCGAAATTAAAGTCACGACATGAAGAATGCAGAAAATATAAAGATAACCGACAGTTATTGTTACGGTAAATGTGTTGTTTATTCCAAACCAACATATAACAAAGACGTACGGCATTTCCCCTTCAAGCCCGACTTTGTAGATGATTAAGACCCTGTGTACGTTTGTACTTAACAAATATTCACACTCTCGTACTCCGGTACTAGGAAACTTTATTCCCTGAGTGACATGGTAAGTGCTAGTACTTTATCAATGACTCGACAATTTTCGCATGTTTTCATCTTGCCGTCGTGTTGTTATATACGAAGATTGTCTAAAGAAATTAATATAATGAATATTCCGTACACAATTGATACATCATTAATAACAAACACCGGAAAATAAATATAAATTTATCAAATATATTATGTATCTCTGCCCAAACTTAGAATCGAACAAATTATAATATAATAGAGCCATGTAGAAAATGAGAAGTGCACTTAAAATATCATCACATTTTTTCTATTGACATTTTTATTAAAAGGAATTTTCTAAAAAATTTTTTGCATAAGAACCTTTTCCAGTTCATTACGAGCAGAAAAAATTGTAATATCAGTCGACCGTTCTTAATTGATGATCTATTATACATGGGGCTATTTATACATATACCTACACTAGCAGCTCGCCTCGAGAATATACGGATTGAAAAATGGATATTATTTATTATAAAAGTGTCGTCGTTCCAGAGGTTACTTTCCGCATATACACAAAAATCACAATATTTGCACTCTCTTTTTTTATAATATTGCTATAGATAATATGGATTTGTTTCATATATCCATTCGCCATGAATTTGCTCGACTCCAATGGCAAAGTACAACATATCTAATGAACGTATCGAAAACGTAAAAATGAACTTTGAAATGATCTGATGATATCATGGTTATTATATTCCTTAGTTTTTGCACGCAACAAGTAACAATTATATTTTTTATTCCAATATAGTTTTTACAAATCCTCTTAAATATGTACGTTACCGCTTCATAAGTTCTGAGCGAAGAAGCAACAAGATATTATTCATGAGAATATGTTTCTACTTACAATTTTAGAATCAGTTAAATACTACTTTTTATTAAAAAACAAACTTCGTTACAAATTAAAATAATCTTCCGTTTTTAATTCTCTTTCGTCATATGCATGATTTTGACATTAGCTTTATATGTATTTAGAATGGCAATATTATTAATATTAGCGTTCGCTTAGTGACACATTTACACAAATAATTCATTTGTGAATTATTTTGGCAATCGTTACATTATTCTATTTGCAGAAGTGAGATTCGTTTTTTTGTTTAAAATTCATTGAATTGAGATATTTCAGGCGTTACTTACAACCAAAAAGGTAATTATGAAAAGGTTACACGAAGTTTCATTACGCGGATATCTATATAAGTATATGCTCCTTCTTAAACTAATCAAATTAACGGGATAAAAATTTTAAAAATATGTTTCAAAATGCAACAACAAACAAACAACAAAATAAGCCTTAGTATAATTATTTAAAAAAAACGGTAATTGTATATGTATGTAATACAGATATACAACCTACTTATCCACATATCAGCGAGAGTAACAGTTAAAATAAATCGTATAACATAGTGATGTAGGCACGAAGTCAGCAAAGGTAAGGTGTAAGGAACTCCGTTAATTCTTGGGCCGAAACCTACGTTCCTTGTTGAAGGGACTCTCCTGAAGTCATTCTTAATATTAGTTCCCATAATAACTACCATTTATCATTTATGACTATGCCTTTCTGCGCAAGTTTCTCGATGCTCTATGCCATCCTTTTTGAGATGGCTGGGCTCTGGAAAACTTAGATTTAGCCTGATAGTACTTGTTTGTTAGTACAGGCTCAGATACATAACATATATATTAAAGACCTTTCCTGTGTTGAGGTTCAAAAGGTTTACATTGTATGCAGACCACTTGATGATAATACCAATAATATTGGTAAACAGTTAATAGTAAAAATTTTAGAATACAGTGTTTACGAAATTGTGTATGTATTCTTTGCCAATTAGCGTGAATGTATTCGTAATATTTATAATGGGAATACAGTGTAAAGCAAAACAATATTATACACTTGATTAACATAAAACTAATGCTCCACTTATTTTATATATGTATTTACATATGTACTCGTATATAAAAGGATCTTCTAGACTTAACTTTCACCCATTTCGGGGCATTCATTGCATGTCACAAATCAATGACATTATTAGATATCTATGCAATATTAGAATGAGAGTAAAAATTTCGTGAGTTTTTGTATATGTGGAAAGCAATGTCCGGCACCACGGCACCTGTCTGAAAAATTCTTTTACCATTTAAAAGTACCTGTCAGAAATAAGTCTAACAAATTATCAATATATATTTCAACAAAGGCGCCTTGTTTTTATTTTCTAAAGTACATACCTGCATTAAGATGAAGGTTCAATGCTTTCCTTAAAAGGTATCAACCTTGTGATACAGAATGCTTAACGTTTCTTTTAAAATTTAAGAAAAATCGCCCCACGCTTTTACAGTTATTTGTAGTCAATTCTAAACATTGCTTACCCTAAGACCCAATCGAGTGAATAGAGAGAACTGTCTCATTTTTTTTTGCTTTTTAATGCAATAGGTACTGATATATGTAAAAGCGTGTTATTAGTTTTTAAACTATTACTTTATTACTGCTGTCTTTTTACTTTTTACCGAGCTTAAAAATTAATCAAGTGTAATATATACTATGTTACACATTAAATAAGGTACTACGGATAAAAATAAAAATCAACGAGTTAAGAGACTCTATTTTTGATAGTTTTCTATAATTTACTATTATAATATGTCATTACGGCGTACATTCTTATTTTATTATGCAATAAACCCGATTATTTATATAACGCATGCTATTTCTTTTTATATATTTTAAAAACATATTCACGCTATTGATCATTGTCACAAAGCCTAAAGTACCTACCATTACTCGGCTGTAGTCTACTCTCACGATGTTAGGGTTGGACCATGCCAGTATGGTGGCAAAGTGGGGATTGCATGTCTTGATCATCTTTTAATAACATGCTTTCAGATATGTAAATATCCGCATGATATCACGTAACATTGAAAGTACGAGCTGAGTTCGAACCCGAGTCTGCGCGGAAAAATCACCTTCAAACCGCTGTTATGTAAAGCTCCAAATAATTTGTAATATTTCTAGATTACTTTTGATATTTATAGAAACAATACAGCCATTAAAATATTTCGTTAAGTTTATAGTTAAATTGGAGCTTCATCGATTGAGTTTAATTCAACATTATTTGCGTTAGTAAACTTAAAGTAAGGAAGGAAAACCAAATTTGAACAAGTTCAACAAGACTGTAAAAAAAAGATAAAATGTATGGAAAGGTTTATATAAGAAGAAACATTGAAAACGATTTATTCTTCAACGTGCATGAAACTTGACATAGGTAGAACTCTGCACAAATTTTTCCATTCTATTTCTGCGGATAGCACAACATAATCTACTATTGTAGCCAAGTTATCACCAAGCTGTTAGTTATAGTGGGTACTGATACTAAATTAAAATATAAACCACACTTTTTTGTTACCAGGGGGAAAACTTTAAAAGTTATACTTTTTGGGCACGCGATGGGTTATCCCATTCTTACCTACTACGCACTCGATGTATTAAACGATCCGAACCGCGCCTGCTCCCTATGTGTTTAAACCCTAGATCATTTAGCCCTAAATTGCAATTCTGATATTCCTGATGCGCATTGCAAAAGGCTCCCAGTCGCGCTGCAACCCTTGTTCGTGAGAGTCGCTTCGAGCGCTCCAGTTGTTCGGGTAACTCGCGATTAAGTGTTGTGCTTTTCTGATTTGTTTAGGTAAGCTTACACTTAATTATTATTTATTGCTAATTCATTATTTTTACAACTTAAAGTTTAAATAATAATGATTAACACAATGGAGTTCAGGGAATTTATTATTATGTTAACTCAACTATGCTAATGCGAGAGTGGACACTTACAGCTGTTATTTGGTTACTCTTTTCTCTCTAAGAAGCTTTGTAGGGATTTTGACATTTAGGAAAGTCTCCAGCATTTACTGGTTAACATATATAATCTTCTCCACGTTCCACAATTAGCTCTTCATTTGAATTATTTTGTCATGAAAATGATAAATTGTAAAGTTGTACATGGTTTCAAATTGTCTTAACTGTTGAACTTTGTTTCAAGTGTTTCAGTGTTTTTTTTATTGCGGATTTTATAAATCTAAATTACAAATTCGTGTTTTATTAATGTTTGGGGAATAAACTTAAAAGTTAAATATTTTTTTCGCAAAATTGCACGCAAAAGTTCTCTTCATGCAAAAACCCCATACATATTTAAGTTATGTGGCTAGTAAATGTGATATTTATATAAGTAGGAACTATCAATAATGCTTCTGCATACTTACGTTTAAAAGGAATTCAAAAGTTACCTTTTCAGATGACAACAACAAACAGATTCGCAGTAACAAAGAGATTCGCATCTAATAAACCCTGTTAACGGGAGACATTCTCCTAACATTATAAATTAATAGAAAATACATTGTAGTAAAAAGGCAGACTTTATTCTACTCTACCGGCCAACTTTTGCTTGCCTGAGAACATATCAACAACGCGAGTATTAAAACATAAAATTCAATAAAGATATTCCATAATTATTATATCGTTTAATATATTTTTATAATACAAATAATATAAGAATTTTATAATAATAATAGAGGGCGGTCACTTCTTTAAATTGTATGCCACCACCATTCCTTATATCATCCAGAAGGAGTATTTCAAAACTGAATGGCGTGAATGTTGAAAAAATTTAGGATAAAACCAACTTGGTACAGGGGAGCCGGTAATACGAGTGCATCCGACCAAAACAGTTGACGCAAGAGTATCATAAAAATACTATCAATCCGCATCATAAATCTCATCATATCATATATCTATACCTTTATACCTCAAATACCTGGGTACAGGCATTCGAACAGAACATAGTGCATACTGATAGAATGGTAACATATATATACTATATACATATATATACAAAGAATATATATATACATATATATACAAAGAAACAGCATTATTACATGTTGTAATATGTATTGTGAATTTAAAAATAATAATTTGTATATATTCAGATTTGATTATATTTTTTCAATTTAATGGTCTTAATATTTAAATCTGGTTGCACGCTGTTAATCCCTTTTTAAAAAAGTCTTTCCACTAGCGGTCTCCCATTGCACTACTGACTGCGTTATTAGTTTAACCCGGTCGATCACTTAAAACCGCTCATCTCTCTTGTTATTTATTCTTCTATTCCGAATTAACAATTAATTGTAAATTAAGTTATTTATTTACATTAAATTACACAACTGACATGCAGTCTACCTGGCGTTACTATCACGGAAGTTCCTGGAATTATAAAGGCAATCACAAAACAATTCTCTATCTCTCGACTTAATGTTTCTTTCAATCGTCACCATCAGTTTATATGTTAGTGCGATCAAATAGGCAAAACGGTTAGACTTAATTGTATAGTTATTATAATTTATCCTTGAGTACAATCCAACCGGACTGATGACGTAGTTTTGGATAGCTCATATACATATCCATTATCGATCCATTTAGAGGTCCATCGACGAGAAAATGCAACTACAACTTGCGTTGCTCCGACCCTTCCTGGGCTCTTGTATACAGCAGATATCAGCTGCCTTCTTTTTAGCCATCAGTCCACCTAATCTGGAGTCCTTGTGCCAAAACGTCGTCAACATTTAAAGATCTTTTCCTCCCAACGGTTATTGATCGTTGAGGCTATATTATTATCATGATTATTATATTCTTGCCACTTCAGTCGACTAAATTTGCGAGCTATGACGGCAACACCTTCATATTTCAGCACTAAACATCCGACCAAAAAAATATTGAGTATAATAAGATCTCCATGTCATATTAGAGCTTGTGTATTATCAAGTAAATAAGGCAAGTTATGTTATACTAATTTAGTAAGAGATTAAAAATAATCAATAAAATGATTGCACATTTACACCCGTACATAAAAATCTCTTGTATCGCATTCCTAATGAACTCATATATTTTTTATCCCGAATACAAATACATACTCATGTGTCTTACATTCGGGTATCGAACCTGGAATTTGGCTGACAGAGTCATTACCAACGGTCATTACGCTATAGAACCGTAAAGTACACATTACAAAAGACATTGATAAAGAATTCAGTATTATAGTTTCCAACGTAAGCATATTCTAGGTGCTAATTTCTATCTTAGATCGGAAAATCTCCAATTTCTTGTCGTTATGCCGTTTCTAAATGAATTTTGCACTTCACCATCTCGCAGCCGTAAGGAAATGAAACAGTGAAAGTGCTTAGTACACAGAAACAGAAAATCTTATTCATGGTACAGTGTCTTTTATATCAGTATTTTATATACATCTAGAATGTAAAAACAGTTATTGATCTGTCTTATACAATATTATTATAAGGTCAATGTGCACCATAAAAGACTTCTTGTAATCTTCCATCTTATCCGTCAGATTACATTATTAATACCTTAATACTGTAGTGTTGTCAACACTACAAAATTTTAGGAAAAGTCCGGCGTCCTTAATCGGTAAAAGGTGCGATACAGGCGTTGAACATCTGACGTATCATGTTGGTAATCAATGAACGTAAACGTTTACACACTCGCATCCCCGCACTAGGATTCCCTGCGTTGCGGGTGGCAGGGACATACATACATAAATATGAATTTACAAACACCCATGACCCGAGAACAAATATTTTACTGTCACATAAAAGTCTGCCCCGGCCAGGAATCGAACCCGTGACCCCTCGCTCGGCAGGCAGGGTCACTACCAACTGGACTATTCGGTCATCAACATCAATCAATATCAAAATGTCCAAGGTCATTTCCTTTGAATAGTTTTTTTTCATTCAGCAAACATGCTTCGTGTCAATTAGGAAGCTCCGGCTTTCTTTTCCTCATGAAATTAATAAATCTACAATATGTTTCAATTGTTATGAACAAGCTAGGTGATCTATGGATTGGTTCTAAGCAGTTACGCAGTTGCTTATCGCTATCAGTTCTTTTACCGGGAAAAATTGGACATGACCAATGGCATTTTTATGCTTAGACTCAACCTCCTTTCACTCTTTCTTGCAAAACCAAGAAAATAACTACAAGAACCTGGCTGATATAGGCCGATTTCCTTATCTCTATTACGTCCAAGATGTTCGACTAAATTCTTTTTAAAAGGCTGAAACTTATCTTGCAAGACAAAGACAATGTGCTGCTACCAGGTTATTAATTTCGTTTTAGAGAAAAACATTCACCAAAAAATGATATCCACAGAATCGTTAACGTAATTGAAAAATGTTTGAAGAGAAAAAAAATTGTATTGTTTATTTTATTATTTTATGACATGAAAGGTTGATCCTAAAATTGCGCCAATGTTGCCCAAACTGCTTGTAATATTGAATCATATATATTTTTAAAAATGTTCAGATTACGGCTTAGATTACGATGAAACATATTATATTATTTTTACCTTAAGTAAATAAAATATTTATATAGTATTTTGGATTTTATACACCTTTGATATTTCTCAAGTAGATAATACCATTACGGTGACTTTTGCGAATGGCACGGCACGTTCATTACAGATGTAGGGAACGGTTAAGTAGAATCAGTGTGTAAAACTGAAATCGCTATCAATAACCTATATAACTAGATAAGACTGTGGCATATGAAGCTCAACTTTAACAAATCTTCTTCACATTGATTTTACCTATAAAAACCATGACTATTATCCCTTATGTATTAATATACGAGTATGCAGGTATTATTTGTAAACATTGTCAAATATCTCGGCATGTTGAAAAAGAAACGGGAAGAGTGAAGCATAAAATATAAAAGTTGCAAAACAAAATATAAACATAAAATAGGTTCTGACGCCCATATGGACATTATGGTTATCAGCTTTGCTTTCAGCAATATAAAAACTATTCAACGGTTCCAAAATACATTACTGATTGAAATATGCAAATGCACCTTGGTATGTAAGAAGCGAAGATCTACATCGGTACCTAAATGTAATGACTTCGTCAATAATGTAATTAGGAAGGACGCTAAAGCTTATCAAACAAATGCTTTATCAATCTGTTAATATCGAGGCTATCCAGCTCCTTGTCACCGCGAGCTTAGCAAGGCGTCTCAAAAAATAAATCCATTTGAATTGTCTATATGAATCATGTGTTAGTAGAGTCTTTGCGAAGACATGTGGGACACAACGACATTAAATTACTTATTAGCGCTCTTAATATTAATTAAGGCCAGATTTTTATATTTATAAAGTATATTTGAATGCGTTGTATAAAATATACAAAAATAACTGAACTCTGTCACTGAGAGCTTATGAAGCGTTTCCATTTCCAATCAATTAAGATTAAATCCAAAGTGCCGGCAGCAGGCACGTGTTCGTGTAGGCGAATATGAAACAGTTCGTTAAAGTATTATGATGCGTTCAAATAAAAATAATATTGAAAACACATTTCATTACTTGTTTGGTGGATTACTAGAAAAGTGTTGGTGAGCCACGAACATGAGAAAACTCCACGGACAAGCAAAATATCTAACAATATATTGTTCAACCAGAACATCTCCTCGTAATTCATGATATCCTTTTATAATTGTCTATTAAAATAACGTCATCTTGTGTTACATATATTGCAACGTGAAGTTTACTCTGGTTCTTTTATAACGCGGCGCAAGTAGTGTATCTTAAAAATATTAACATCTGTGTACATCGGTACTTTATTCGGTTACTCGTCTGAATTCTCTCAGAATTTGAAATACAGGAAAATTTCTTCAGTTTCCGAAGATGCGATTTCCAGAATTCGAAATATATCTTTCACAAGGTGGGGTTCTGGCAACAGGTCTAAAGAGCTGGATTTCAAAGATCACAAACAATTAAAACTAAAGATGAATTGTAGTCAGTATATCACATCTTTAAATGGTCCAAAAAATATAAAAAATATTTTTTCTTCTTCTGATACAGATACGAAAACCTTACACGGAAACAAAATCCATACATTAATAATTATAATGTTTTGCAGTCATATTTTATTTATGTCGGAAAAAAATTCTTCTTTTTTTTTTAAATTCATAAAGTGTACAATTTCACATATCACAGAACTTAAAATCCATTTTAAATACCCTACCCTTTTTTATTCTGCCTTTTTCTCGCACAGAAGTCCGATTGTCAGTTACGTTCTAATTTTAAAGTTGCATAAATATGCAGTAGTTATCCATAATAATCTAAAATTTACATCTGATCCGAATCTGAGGAATCCACACGTTCAGTTAACAAGTGTAATAGAATATTTTATCTCTATCCTCAATCCGAGAAGGCCCGTTTAATAGCAATTTACCGTGGAGTATTCCTATGAGGAACAAAAAATTTATAACTTGATAAGAGAAAATACTAATATATAAGACTGAAATCACTATAAATACAACCTTGCAGCATTAGCACCGCATGCAGATATTTATAAAGTAACTTTTCAAACTTGAACGGTTTCTTTATTTTTTATCAGATTATTCGAAACTCATTGTTATATTGTTAAATTCGCAAAACATGAGATTATAATATATCGAATTGCGACTAACATTTTCAGTGAACTTTGCTGTTTATTATTTAAAATAAATCAACATTCACACAAACAGTTTGCAAAACTCCGTATCCATAATACATCTCGGTTCTTAATCGAGTTGATAGTCTGTGATCGGGTCGACTCGGGTGACCTACCAATTTATTTACTTTTGACGTAAACAAGTATTTTCATATCGATTTTCATACTCTGAGCCTCACACCTGTATCATATATATTTTTTATTATTTATAAATTAACATAATGTACTCTGTCGTCAACGTTGTAGTGATGTAACTAGTGAATTTGTTGTCTCACCTATTAACAGATGAGGATCAAAACAAACGTAACATTGAAATTAAAGTCAGGGTAAAGAGCAGTCCGATTCAATATAATATGCACTTGACGGATGCTGTAGGATTCCGGCGGAGACTGGCACCTAGGTCCCTCCTGTAGGACGTCACTGGTATCATGCAGCTGAATCTCGAAGGCACTCGCGGGTGTTGATGGAATTCTTCATCTGTATGACAATTTACCACTGTTCACCTGAACAACCTCAATCCTTAATTCTTAGTGTGCTTGTAACAATAAATAAGAAACAAGCGCGTTAAAAAGAAAGAAATTTTATAAGTTGGTTTAAATACGTCTTTGTAACAGTAGGTTTTTAGAAATCATTTGGTTAAAGCTAATTTAATTAATAAGGGTCCGTCCTCAGCTTTAACCCTAATTTTTTAATAGTCATGCCGATTTTTTGAATACTGTTATTAAAAAGAATGATTTGTATCCCGTGATTTTAAACTTTGTACTTATCTGCATTGCTTCATCAATAGACTTCACGGTATGAAGTAATATTTTATTTAATCTATATCTATGACAAATCCCGTTGTTATGGTGTCGACAGAACCAGTGTTAACGACTGGAAAATTTTCTGACGAAAAAGTACTCTTACGAATAATATCAATTTTATCCATTTGCGTGTAACATGATTTAACAAAGAGTAATCCTGGATAGCCTGAGAGAGCCTGGATAGATGATCCTAGTGCCTTAGATGGGCTGTACCGACACTGTTTTATTTTGTAACTTATATATGTTTATATGGACGTAATGAAGATTGTTGATAAGGTGATTCACAAGGTTTTAACTCATTTTACGTGGCCTTAGTATGTGCATACATATATTGGAGTGTCGTCATAATGAGGTCGTGATGAAACAACATACTAATAAAATATTCAAATAACAGGCACATAGTAGGTATTAGCTTTAAAATATAATATTGAAATAAAAATATATTACCTTGATAGTGTTGTAGTCGGTTGCATATTATGAATGAATATTGAGGCGGGAAGGTAATTAAGATATATTACGACAGCTGAATTCAATATTTGAGTAATTTCCATCCATGTTAGTTATTGCCGTTGAGTGGGTTTAATCTGATCTGATATTTATTGGATTAATTTATTTTTAATTCACTTTCTTTACTTCTTTATATCGATGATGATACAAATGATACAAATGAATAAATAATGTACCTGAATAATAATTAAAAACAGCCAAAATAATAAGTAAAAAGTGCGCATTGAACCACGCACATTTAAAAGTTCCGTAGTCACAATGATCCTTACAAATGATGTTATGGTATCAATTACCAAAAGTAATCTGTGTTTAATAAAAGATTAGATTAAACTATAGAATAGGTCCCAGATACCAATAAAGTGTATGGGAAGTCATAAACTACATTATTAAATTTCTTTCGAAGATATCCTATACATATATGTTTTAAATTTACCGATCGCATATATACTGTTTCCTTAATATCAAAGTGTTTCGCTTCCGCTTGCATAGTTTGCGATGCTAATAGCTAGTACGTTCAATGGTTTCTTCTTGACTGGCACGGTAAGACCAGACAGAACATTGTTGTCTTCCGTGTGTGCAGTGTCCCGTTGCCAGGAGCAGTGAAGATTGGCCCCATCAAGAATCGAAAAAGCATGACATAACAAATAAAAATATACACGATTTTGTTGTAGTTATTGTGAAGGTTAAATATTGTTGTTTGTCGTGTTTTAATAATTATTTTTTTTTAACAGACGACTGCCATGGCGTTGAAGGAACACGACGACACGGCCTCGTCGCGACCAGATTTAGATGAATCTATGTCGTCTGGAGATGAAGACTTCCAAGACGCTGTGAGTAAATTTTTGATATGTAATAATTGATCGTTTTTGTTGTTGTTGTTGTTGGATGTTTCTCCAAGACTTCCTTGCGGCAATCCTGGATGGGATGGGGCGGGGAGCTCTGGGGCAGCCACGGTAGTTGGCCGGGTGGCCGGCTTGGCCGCATAAAACGCAGGCTGGAGGCGACTCCGAGTCGCGTGTGCGTGAGCACTCTTTGGTGCTATGGGGCTCCAGGCACTTAACGCACCTGGGGTTCGCGGAACAGTTCGCTGCTGCGTGGCCGTATAGCTGGCAGCGATGGCATTGACCGGGGAAGCCACGTCTATTCGGGGGCTCTACTTTGATGAATGATAAACCACAAATGGTGATGTCGTCTCGGAAAATGTTCCGGGACTCGGGGGTATTGGATAAGATGGCTAGAGCCAGCGGGTACTGTCTACCCGTGTTGCTGTACATCTTGTGCACAGCTTCGACGGGATGTCCTTGGGCGACTAAATCGGCGAGGATAGCTTCATTAGGAAGCTCGAAGGGGACTCCGCGGAGTACGGCTCGCACCTTGCGCTCTTCCGGAAGAGCGTAGGTGTGGAATGGGATTTTGTTGAGAGTGAGAAGCCTCGTAAGGGTACGGAAAACATCGGTGTTCGGGGGAAGTCACTTTGACTGTTTCGCCAACTACTTTGGCGTGAGTGTAGAAGACTTTGCTGTCGGCGCACAGCTGAGTGACTAGTAACCACTTAGATTTATCCCGGACAAATACCGGTGGCGGGGCCTTGACCTGGGGAGGGACGGGTGAGCAACGGGATGCTGGTTTCAAGGGAGGGAGTTGTCTGGAAGAGGACGGGGCGCTGGTGTCGATGGATATGAGCGGGACGGGTTGGGTGGGAAGGGAAGGTTTTCCCTCTGCGGACGCCTTCGCGATACGCTTGGTTAGGCGCTTAGTGCGCTTGGTTTCGACCGGCTGGAAGGCCTGGTCATCGGACTGCGACGGCGTGACGGTACCGTCGTCGGATACTTCGAGCGAGCCATCGGAGTCGATTGGTCGTTTACGCGACGAGACGGAGTTCGCGTCGGAGAATTCGACGTCGTGGGCTGGTGAGGCGTCAGGGGACGCGGGTGAGTCTGTCAGTGGTGTTGTAGCGAGGGCCTGGATGACTGCCGTCTCATCGAGAGGCGCTTTGAGGAACGGAGACAGGGCTCCGAGGATGCGACGAAGGAGACCTAGCTCGGATGGATTCATCCTCCTAACAATCCTCCCTGCCGCAGCAGGGAGAGGAGCGAGAACGAACAACGGAATCTAAAAACAAAAATGGACGAACGAGACTACGAGAACAGTGACTATCCCTAGTGGAAATAGTCACTAACCGTCACCCTGGGAAGGCCCAGTGCAGTGGGATCGGGTCTCCGGTTTCTCTGAGTCCGAGAGGACTGGGAAGCGCACCAGGTCAACGCTAGCTGGCTTCGTTGTCACCGTTAGGTATCCACCAACTCAAACGCGAAACGTATACTTAGTTGATGCCAACATAAAATAACACTAAAAGGCAACAATTAAGTCGCGGTCGATGCGGTATCGACGACACAGGAAATGCAGTCGAAAAATGAGATGACTTACTCGAGAGTATGTCGGAGGTGTCCGTCTACGTCCGTGCTACGGGAGCAGAATCGGAAGTCTTTTTGCGCCCACCAGTCGTGAGCGTTCACTTTTAAACTATAACAAACGGTGGCGCCATCTATATCATTTGAAGAATGGTGGCACGGTAAGTCAATAGCCCAACTAGATTATTTAACTGTAACGAAGATATTTTTAGTAGTTTAAGCCTTCAACGCCAATCATCTAATATTTATCGAATTAATTTATGTAAAATACTAATATTACATCAACACCTGTAACCTTAAATATTTAACTTTTGATATTTATCGCGTTATTCTATTTTATGATACTAACAGTAGATACATTTCAATAAAGTAACTGCTTCTTGGTATGATATCGGTCAACGTCATATGGTGTGTTGGCCCAAATTATAATCGACATTATCGTCACCATCGAAAACGTATCCTACTAAAGTAGGCGCAAGGATATGGTCTCCTTACAAAGTTGTAAACGTAAAGGTACGCGTAATGTAAAAATATTAAGCGTTTGAAATAGTGTTTGAATAACTTCTCAATGAGTAACAAATCTGTAATATGTCCATCCGGAATAATGTACCTTTCAAACGGTAAAATAACTTTTCATATAGGTGCCGTGGTTTCGTAAGTTACTTGCCGCAAACACACAAACTCACTAAATTCTCACTCTCGAAGAACTCTCGAATGGAGTTCTTTTCTTTCTTTAGATTTAGATGATTTCGTTTAGATGTCGTTGTTCCGTTAGTGTTGTTTGTGGGCATTTCTTTATGACAAATTCAATAAAATCCTTTGTTTAAAATTTTACTCTAAAGATATAATAATTACGAATATTTTTTTTAATGTACCATGTTTTTATAACGGCTTAAAAAGTATAAAAGATTCTTCTTTTTAACATTTTCATGCATTATGCATGCATCCACTTCTAAGTTATGTCTTAGTGTGGCCATGCCTTGCGGCGCTCTACTTTATGCCATTACTGTCTGTAGACTGCGGCTTTGTCCGCGTGGGAGTACTTTTCATTTATATATATTCAAGAAATGTCAAATTTATTCGTGTATTCAATTTTCTTTTTCGTTAGAAATATTATTTTATTATTTCTATTTACTGAGAAACGGTCTTAGCTTAACAGTGATTCTTCAGAAGACAAGGTTTTAAGCAAATAAGTGATTTTAAATGGTTTAAAAACAGTGGATGGATGTTTTTGTTTTTTATTTTTTATTAAAGCACTGTGGAGCGAAAATTTTTTAAACATATTTGATCTATAGTTTCTTAAATTTAAACACGGTTATAGGTTGTGAAATAAAACAGGAAGTATAATTAAAAAGAAAACTAATACTTAGTCGTGCTTTAATATTTTTTTATTTAGATAGGGGCTTACGAAGGACTTATGAGTAGATCAAATTTCCGTTGCAATTTGTCAAGTAAAAATATCATATTGTGATATCGTAATTTATAAAAGCTCATCGAGGGTTCTGTTTACGTTATAAATATCAGTTAAAAGCTTTGTATACGTCACCGTATGTACAAAAAAAAATACGTTTAAAAATACTTTTTATGTTTTTATACTATCACCGAACATCTGCATTTCGTCTTCAAAAGGTTCAGCGTTCCTTTATGGGGCTTGGAGTTCGTTTTTACAATAAGATTCCTAAGTCGTTACGCGAGTTGCCCATTGGAACTTTTAAGCGTCGCATTAAAACACAACTTATAGGCAAGGGATGAGTACATGAATGATAAGGATGCCTGGACAAAATTAGTGTCGAAACCAGTTCCGCACAGGTTTAAACTTTAAACTTTTGTAATTACCATATGTTGTTTAAAAGATGTGCTGAGGAGTTTCTTTCGCCGTTTCTTCTGATCATTGTTAAAGGACCTTTTCGAAACGGTGGTAGAAGCAAAAAATGACGTTCATAAGTGTATTTACTAAATACCTATATGATTAAATGTATTGAAATTAAAATTGAATTTGAACGTCTTGCTTTGAGAGGGGCAGCCCTACTTTTAAAGTATACTCGTATGTTCCGCTGTCCGCGAAACACAAGATGTCCCTTGCTCACAACACAGAAGCGTAAAAGCTAGCAAAACTTATCGCTTGCGTCGTCATTGTGTGATGTGTAGCTATATCGCTGTGGTAAATAAAAAATGGTTACCATACAAATAGAGAAAGTCAATCCACCAGACCAGAGTATCCTGTTTCCGAATGATTATTAAAGCCGTCCTGCTCTGAGAGTAAAAATAAACGGTCACATTAGACACGTTGGATCGTTTTGATTATCGCAGATGCGAAGAAGCTAGGCTAAATGAAATAAATGATTCTGAGCTTGAGTTGACATTGTTATTTGATAATACCTAGTTAATTCCACTTCAACTGTAGACATAACAGAGTTCTCTTGTTTGCGTATATAGGGTATGATCATTGTTTACACCTGTATATGGTTGCTATTAAAATAATACCTAGGAAATATGACACAAAAGTAATACTAAGTGAAACTGAAGTGTTATTGATCTCTGTGTGACAATGTTGAAGTTAAAATACCCGGAAGAATTTGACCAATTAATCGAAGTCTGGAGTACGTTGATTAAGTAGGCAGCTATCAGAAGTTGTGTCAGAAGTGTCTTGAAATAATAATATTAGTATAAACGTACAATTATTTAATACTTCGACTATTTTTACAATTGGACATGACAACAATACTTGATACGCTCTAATACAATACTCAACTCAACATCCTGCTCGTTTTCCTATCTATAAAAAAAAGGAAGAAAAAAAAAATAAAAAAATAAAAAAGAAGTATAGGATCGAATGCCCATAGATTTCATTCCCACCGACAAACGCAATCCCTTCGTTGTTTTTTATCGTCAAATATTACACCAACACTCGATAAGTGTGATTTGCTTGTTCTTTGTTTCTATACCCATGAAATGTGGCACCGACACTCAATGGAACCCATAACATAATCGCAGCAGATTTTTGAGCAAATTACAGGCATCGCTACAATTTAAACAGATGAATTCTGGGAATACAATTTTGGCAGCTTAACAATTGCAAATCAGAAGCCTAAAATAAAGCTTTGTTTGGAAAATGCTTTGCTACAATTTTAACATTTTTTACCTTATAAAAAATTTTTGGAGCATATGTAGTTATAGCTGTTCCAATGCAGATAAGGAACGAGGTCGGCGGTCAACGCAAGTGTTGGAAGTCCACATGTTGCCCTAAGACCACCGACATGGCCCGTTGACTTCTGGCTGGTAACAAGGCGGAACCAACAGTCCAACACCCTCCAGTCGATCATCATCGAGTTAACAGTATTCCATACAGCACCATCGCTGGGAAGTTGCTTGACCGAAGCCGGCAGCCTATAAGCGCTTCAAGCTTAATAAACCTAAATTGAAGGTAGCACCTTGGTCCAAAATATTCGGTCACCTTAATCCCGTGACGGACCAAAGCTAATATCCAAGTAGTCAAGTTTAACTTGAAAACGGACTGCGATTACCGATGAACTTGCTCAATATTTTGAACCACTTACACACAACACAAACTTTAGAGCCGTCCGGGCTGCTTATTTAAAGTATAATTTAATAACGTTTTTTGTTTCAGATTGAACAAATGGAACCCAGCCAGGAAAACCAGGAGTAAGTGCAAATTCTTAATACAGCGCCATATTTTCCAAAACTTAATACATACCCGTTAAGACTAAGACCACGTATGTAGCTGCAAAATGATGCGTCGCTTCCGTGGTAAAACGTAAAAGGGGCGTTTGCCTTAATTTCAACGCGCCAGCGGACCTTTATCGTAAAGATAAAACGCGGAAGATTATCGGCCTGAGTATTGTTCGTAAAAAACATATTTCTATTGGTACCGACGTCGATCGCTCAATGCGTTTTCTGCAGATATGACGATAACCTCGTATGTCCTCTAAAAAAATATTTACTAAGTGATATGTTGTAGCCGTAATATATTATGACGTATGTTGACTATTATTATACTCAAGATATACATTGTATATCCAGTACCAATTCTGATATTATAAAATATTAATTATATTATATTAAATAAATTAAGGAATAAGCAATGTTCAAAAAATTATATTTCTTCCTTGCGTGAAGTTCCAGAAATAATTGCATACACTGTGCATCTCACAAAATTATCTTGTGCGTATTTTTTTAATTACCCTATAAAGGCATTGCTGAAGGATTTTAAAGCAAACTAAAGTCTGATTGATTTTATATAAGTATCTCAATAACTGAAAACATGGTACAAACACTCTTCTCTATGAATGATGTATATCCTAAAATATTATTCTTAACGGAAGACATAGGAGAAGTATTGTTCAAAATTGGCAGTAACTAATGGATGATTTTAACGTGTTATTCGGATTTGTGATGTTTATTGTTTTGTTCATTGAAATTAATTATTATATCGATTAGCTTAACACAGCTTTCAAGAGTCCATATACTATAAGGAGAATATATTTACTACTCCGAAGCAACTAACCGAGTAGCCAATTTATTAAGGTACTAACTGGGTTAAGAGGAGCAAATTACCTCGTAAATTATAATTACAGTGTACAATCTGCTCAATTACTAACACAAAAAAGATTAACACAACCATGAGAATCCTTTTTTACTATCATCAGGGGTCTTCAATCGTGAGGACCATACAGTGGGGGGCGCGTTGCCAAATCTCAAATATGTAACAGGGTGGATCTGTACGTGGAATATTTATTGGAAAATTTAATGCAGGTAGACGTCATTACCGATAGACGCCTAGCATATTTTCAAGCAAAGCGTAGTTGTTTACTAATATTATATTACAGGGATGTTACGGAACTCTGTAACCATATAATCCATAACAGGATATCCGAATCAAAATTATACCCGAAGCTATAATCGAATCCGATAAAAAGGGCTTTGAATAATTTCGAACGAAGTGTTTTAATAAAATACGGTATGACAGGTTTTTGCCGGCCGAGCCGATATTCTAGCGACGTCACTCTCCTTTTTAGGCAGTTTTTAATATTTAATTTTTAAGATTACTGTTTTTTTCTATGGTTATAATATCTAGAAATAAAGTCAAACCGTTATCTTCTAAATACATTAATTTTTTCCAAGTCCGAAATCATTTAATACATGTAACTGAAAGTATCCGAAAAGATCCAATAAACCCAAATAATTTCATATTTCTAACCATAACTGAACCGGTAAAATACTATTCATATATCCGTATCCATATCCAGAAAGTTCATATCCATAACATCCCTATTATATAGTAACATGTAACAACCCTGTCGAAATGATGCATAGTTTAGAATCTAGACTTTGGACTATGCCGATTTATTGGACGCTCTTCAGACATCAAACGTATGTACATCTATTAGGAAGTTCACGCGAATAAAGCCGCAGAATCAACTAGAAGAATATAAATACAGCACATTTGTTTGCAAGTTATTCAAACGGACGTTATGAAGAATGCATAATGTTGTGGAGTTGGGTGGCATGTGCGTCAGTGGAGGTAACTACGAATATTTTAGTCAAAAATATTGAAAATGAATTATTGTCACACAGATTTATTTCTCGCGAATACATTGATTCACTTATGTATAAGGCAACGATGTATACAATGCGCTTATTTTAAAATTCATGTAAAATTTATATCTCAAACAGTAGGTACAAATAAAGTGTACTTTTAAAATATCGTTATTGATTTGAGATTTACTTGCAATTCACTATGTATTCGTACGTTCCATAACGAAACAAATATTCTTATTGGATCCTTATAAATATTAAACTTTCAGAATATGTTTCCGTTTTTACATTTACATAATTGTCAACAAAAAAAGGCGACTTCAAAAAACAAACTATTCCAAAACAAATTAACACCAGCTTTCAAATAAAAAAATAATCATCAAAATCGGTTCACCCAGCCGAAAGTTCAGAAGTAACGAGCATAAAAAAAAATACACAGTCGAATTGAGAACCCTACTTCTTTTTTGAAGTCGGTTAAAAAATATCAACCACACATGTGAATATAAATACTAATAATATAAAGTACTAACCGTTAAATCTTTACCACGTTAATTATTGACGCCCAGTAGCCGACTCCCGCCTCACTTTAGAAAACCTAGGCCTTACGTTGAGAAATGGCACTCGCCTTGTTTTAGGAATGGTTTCTTTAGTTCTATGAATTACAAACGTGTTAATTTATTGTAATAGCTGTAGCCAGACGGTCACTCCGTGTATATTTTATTTCATATTCATTTTTTACAAAATTTGTTTAAAAAGAGAGATATCTCGCCGCTAGTAAATTGTAAATTAAGGCGCCGGGGCTAGTCCTTCGAGAGCCCGTACGGATCATGGGATCGAAACCCTCATTTGACTGGGGTGAATATTGGTAGTTCAATGTTTTGGTCATATTATATTATACTGCGTATTCGTGTATATATTTGTAGGTATTCGTATGTTTTTTGCGTATTCATTATTTAACTGCAATAATTAACGGAATTTATAATTTACTTGTAGTAAATGAAATTCATTGATTCCACAACTAAATCAGTCTATGAGTTTCATAAATTGAAATTCGCCTTACATCTGAAATCAACTACATAATAAGTGCGATCTAGAAACCTTAGCAACTGTACATAAATAAATTAATCATATATTTCACTCCTTTACATTAGTGGTATGGATACGCTCATGAGACGTCCGGAAAAAACAATGGTTTGAATACAATCATTTATGTGCCACACAAATGTTTGAATTCGAACCCAGTATCTTTCGCTGCACAGTTACAATCATGTTCACGTATGACGTACGTTGACGTATTAAGTTCCTCGAACTGTAAAAGTCCATTGCTATATTCTAAGTACAATTGTTGACTATTTGGCACATTTCGGTTCGATCAAGCCTCACTAATCCAACAGCTTCCGTGTGTTTTCTTCAGGACAGTCCCGACATGACAGAGCTGCTCGCCTGCGCTCTTTTTACTTGTGTAAAATTCATGTTGCACAATCAAATTCTGAGAACGAAATATTTTTGCGTAAATATCATAGAAATATTAATAGTAACTTTATATTTTATTTGTTCCAACATACTCGATTCAAATATTCGCATGAAGAACTAGATCAAAATAAATAAAAGCAAGAATAATTTTAAGTTCTCTGAATTTACAAGTAGGAAAAAATCGTACTCGTGACTTAAATTTCGAATGTAGTACGAGCATATCCTTTTAGTATAACAAATTCGCTCTCATTTCATTATTTTTTATACGGTTTTATATAGTTTAATTAAATTTTACCCCCTTGCTGATTACCAATCGATCTAAAATATGGTGCGCACACCTTTAATTCCGATAACAATACAATTATATTTATTTAGTATCATTGTAAATCCAATATGACCACCGCCACATAATGGCAGATTACATATTTATTTCAATCCACTCAAAGTGGGTATCAAATAAATTACTTTCACAGTATACTTTAGAAAAAAAAACTTAATGAAGGATGGCGTCTGAAACAAAATGGCGGATCATAGATAATTTAGACAGTCAATATATTAAAACTAAAATCTAGGTGTCCGATCAAAACGATAACTATGTGACACGATACCTAATGAGGTATATATATATATATATATATACACGTACGTCCCATTGCTGCTGGACAGGCATATGTAGCTATCAGCCGTGTAAAATTTTTAGATGATCTATAAATAGAAGAGGTCGAATGGTGACGCGTTAGATGAAATGATGAGGTTCCGAGAACGTACATAAATTGAATCAGAATTCTATATCACTTATTAAATGTAAAAGTTTCAAGTGTCCTTACACTACTTAACTTCAATTTAATTTTAAGACTAAGAAATAAAATATAGTTTAAATAAACTGAAAAAATACGATTTCGTAGGGATTGAACTGAATAATTGAAAATAATGTTAAAATATACAGTTTGTGATCAAGAGAAAGAGAAAGAAAAAGAGAAAGGGAATTTCCTTTAATTATGTATACTATAATTTTTGAACATTATTCAAAATAAGAAAAATTAACTAACAGAAAAGTTAGCTTTAACATAAAAAAGCGTAAGGTGCTTTGAACAACTGATATCCAGAACCTGATGCTCTTTTTATCTTAAAGCTAACTTTTCTGTAAGTTACTTTATCTTGTTATATTTGTTTATTATTATTTTTTATGATTATAACAAAAACGTTATAGTTATTTGTATATGTAATTATTATTTTATATTATAATTAATTGCGGAACAAATTTAGAAGCCCATTTAAGCACCGCTTGCTGGTGTGCTACATTCTTTCAAATTCGATTCGATTCTACAACTCGGTTTTGGCAAGAGGAAACTCCTTCTGTTACTAAGATCAATTAGTACCAGGTAAAATCAAGTGCATGTTACACTGTACGCTCACAATTTCCAAAGGTATCCAATGGATTTATCAACGTCCCTGGAGCAATGCGAGATCGCCCTCAACAGATTTCTCAACAACGACCTTCAAGGTGCTATGGCGATCATGAGACCCTGGTAAGTGCTGCGCAATATATATTTAAGCGACTGTTAAGTTTGCGAACCGAATTAGTTTTGGGCCTGCAAAATTTTTACATGCAGCATAAGTATTTAAACCGATTATTTTAACTGTACTTTTTTTTTCATATTATCCATCACACACGACATTGACTCTACTTTTATATAACCAACGCCTATTGCGTATCTCGTTAGTGCGAATGGTTTTAATTTCAATGTAGTATTGGGTTGCAATAGTCTTTTCAATAAACGTTTTATCAAATTAACTATTTGGAATCATTTGTCTGCAAATGTTTATGAGCGAATTTTCATGTACGTACGCATGTTATTTGTATGTCGTTTTGATTTTTATTCATTTGAATAATTAAAGGGTGTTGCAGCAGGTTGATTAGCATAAAGGCATCTATGCATCTATCTGTCTATCTATACAGCTAAGCTAGACCATTTTATAAAGTTTCTTCAGTTAATCTTCTTTACTAAGTAGTACATCTTTCTCACTTTCTTCTCATTTCTTGGCCGATAACGCATCAGTGATACCTTTGGTCTTGCTGATATCCACGGGCGACGGTGACCACTTACAATCAAGTGGCTCATTTGCTCGTTTGTCGGCTATTAACATAAAAAAACTTTTTCGAGCAATCATTATTTATAGACCTTACCCTGTAAATTAGGTAAACAGGTAAACTTGTTAGTGTTAAAATTGTGTTCTCGTACATTTTTCCCGAATTCAATTTTAAATTCCCTTACCTAACGTTACACAAAAATAAGTATTCTATCCCTGTCTCGCACTAACTTCTATCGTGCATGCTATCGCATTATAAACCTTTATTATGTACAGTATTATGAGTTCCATATAATTTTACGAAGTCGTCTGAAAATGTCACAAAAATCTAGTTCCCGCGTATTTTCGTTGATATACCGCGGTCGTTTGCATTTGTAGAACCTACGCGAGACATCATAATGGGCACGTTGTGTCAATTTTTATCGTCGAGTCCTTTCGGATCACCCTCTCATTCCCTCTTACATCTGCCTCAACAAAGCGTAGTCACAGACTGGGGGAGAGGTCCCATCCTGCTGTTATGTATCAAGTTAATAATAACATAAGGCGAATACCTCAATTACACTTTATTGTACAGAAAAGTTAGAGAAAGCATTTAAAAACGATTTGAGCAACATTTATTTTATAAATTATTTATAAAAAAAAAAATAATAAATTTTCTTTAGTATAGGTACCACAATAAAACTAGACGACTGGCGGACGGCGTAATGTCAAGTCATCCCAACGTGACAGATCGCGAAATTTAGCCAAGTACAGATGTTGGCCGTAGCTAACATGGGTTAGCGCTTAGCGTTGTATTTTTTTGTAAGCATTTTGTCAAATGTTAATCAAGACTTATGTAGTACATTATTAATGAATGTATTTCACGCATCAAACCCGCAGCTCATTAGCGGCGCCACTACTGGTCCGTCCATATATATACGCATATACATACTTATACAGTGCCTACTGTTTAGAATACGCACATAGTCAAATACAGCTTAGGTATTTTACACATAAATACGCGGCGACAAACTTATGTACCTACGCAAGCTACGCCGTAGGTACTTCGACTTAATTCGTACGGTGAACGCGGCGTAACATGACATGAATAACTCTAATCTCGTAACCTTTCGTTCAGTACACAATATTTTCGACTGACCGACTAATCGGGCCAAACCCAACATATTTAGACAATTTAATATAAATATCTATACAATTCGGTGGATTACACTGTAAAATAGACTTTCGTGATTTAAATTCTTATATAAGGTATATAGCACCCATAGAGCGTTTAATTTCATGTATACCGTAACCTTAAAATTGGTATATGATATTATTTTTTATTAATCACGGATTTTTATATGTAACAATATGTCGATCTAGTTACTAATTCACAATGACCGTATGGTTCCTGTAGTTAGGGTTGCCAAGTTATTATTCGAGAAAAAGTATATTGAGGTCGGCGATTTAAAATAATCAGTATTTTAAAGAAATGAACAGTAGTTGATTTTTTTTAATAAAAAAGTATTTTTAGAGATTCTCCTTCAAATTAACAAGTAATTATTATTTTTAAAATATTTGTAAACCTCTCCACCGATTAAATCAAAATTAAAATAAATGAGGAGCTCATTTTTTATTAAAGTAATAGAAGCTCTTTTTCTATCATTGCGCCATTTTGTACGAGTATTCATACAGATAACACTATCTATCTACTTCGACCATCAAAGTAAAGGAAAGAAAAAAAGAACAAGACATATTTTAAATACAAATATTTTAAATCCTTGTGAAGTGCTAAAAACAAACGAATCAATTTCGGCCCATGTTAATATTAAGAAAATCTTTATCTTCTGAAATTTATTCATAGATTATTTGAAGATGAATAAAAACTAACAAATAATAACTTAACTTCTGAATAAAAATGATCAATATTAATAATGAGACTATACAAATTCAAAATCAAAGACTTTAATGAAAAATCTCTGATCAGAGAAAGCCAATTAGTTTGAATAAAATCAAATCATTTGATAACAGTGGTGATGAAAATAGTATTTTGTATGCTCTTTGGAATAAAAAAGTAAATCGTATTTAAGGCGAAATACAGTTTTTAACCGTATTCTAGTAAGATCCTTTTTAAAAGCAAAAAAGGCGATTGGGATACATGCTGCGGAGAGACAGTAGTGTTTTGAAACTAAATCAATACATAAGCAGATACACGATACGAAGTCTGCGAAAATAATATACGAATAATTGTGCTGCTCATGTTTTGATGCCCCTAAGTAAAAAGCAAGTGGTGGATGACACCACTTGAATTATATTGAAGAATTGATTAAAATTGTACTAAATTATGCTTGCTTATAATCAAATATTGTCAATTTATTTATCATAATTATATAATTATAATAATAGATAGTCAATTGTTAGTTTGTTGTTATATTATGAAAGTTGTAAATACTATGCAATAACTAAGTAAATAAGGGGAATCAGAACGCTGCAGGCCCTTCGGAAAACGGGAGGTTTAGGTGGGTCGAAGCTCCCCGTCGAGTTATATCAATCTACGCAACTCAAACAAAAGGACAATTGAGTATGGTTAGGGTTGGGTTATTTTATTTACGTCGATAAAGCAACCCCTCCTAGCGGTGTTCCGTCTGTGACATGGTCATATTATTATGACATTACTTGTGGGGACAGAACAGATTTACATTTGGTTATTTTGGGGTTATTAGGTTTTTATTTTATTTCGAAAATGGTGATCTTCGACTATGAAAGTGGTATCGTTATAATCAGTACTGAAAGCCCGCGCGGAATTCTTCCACGCGATGAAATGTGATTCTTAATTATAAGTTTCAAATAATTTGCGAGGGGAATTCTTACTTTTCGATTCTTCTATTCTAATATTCTTTAAATTTGTATATAAAAATAAATACACTGATCACCCTAAAAGAGCAGTCTACTGAACAATTGACATACCAGTGTCAATTAACCGACTAAACAAAATTCAACTTCCTAAAACACTCCGAATTATATTTTGAGAAAAGAAACTAAATCTCAAGTCCTGACGTAAAATCCACAAAATTAATTGAGACGTGAACTTGAACTTTCCAAGTAAAGGACACATATATATATAACATTTCATTATAACAAGGGCAGCCACTCGTGTTTGTTTGAGATAAATACAATATATTGGGAGTTTGTATACAACATATGGTAATTGAGTTTACTCCCTTATTTTTTAATATTGTTGTAATTATAGTATACGCAGGACCCCGTTCAAATGATAAATTATACAATACTGTATTGTAGTAAACCTATAAAAGGGACTTGCTCATTCACTTACATATGTAGATGACAGTATACTAACGTATTCACTTACTTGACAGCGTTCGGTGAGGACGGTTCGAATAAATCGGTACACGTGAGCCATTTTTGACATCCTGTAATTGTAAATTACTTGCTGTTTGTTCGATTGTTCCAATTACTTGTTGTAAGGCAATGAAACTAATCCCTTATTTGTAATTCAAACTATGGTAACATAAATCTAGGCTAGGTTATTGTGTCCTTTTTTTTTTATAAATTTCAATTTATTTTGCTAAAAATAGATTAAATTCCGTATATGTTATTGTATCATATAGTACCTATTGTGCTTTTATGGTCGCTGTATCATACAGCATGATAATCTTGTCATGACCAAGGATGACATCATAACGGTAACACCTATTTCGCCTAGTTGTAGAAGTTGTACCTGGATTATTTTTGAAATAAATACTCCTACTTAACTGAAATCTTAACATATACTGAAAAAAATTGGGAAATACTGTCAAGAACAAAATAAAATTATTCCGTGGGAAAACTTACACGGTAAATTTTTTGTATTACGAAATCCATATACAAATTAAACATATTGTAAATTTTTTTCATTGCGCTTAAATGTTAGAGTAACGTATGGCACACATTGAGTAAATATTCACACAATATTTTTATACATATTTGTAACAAATATAAACTTTTCGCAACCACGGTCTACCATACTTACTATTTGCTTTCTGAACGATCCGACCAGGGGGATCGTAGAGATCATGCTCCCCTCACCTTCCAATTCGTACACGCCATATGAGAAACCTCATAAAATTGAACAATTCAAGAAGATTTAATAAGTTGTTAAGTTATAAGTTGTTAAGTTTCTGCATAAATCGTTAAAAGATTACTCATACGTTTTATATGTAGTAAAGTGTAATTTACTGGATTTATGTTATTATTAATAATATGGATTAATTCGTTAATAATATGTCTCCCCAACCCGAGTACGTATTTGCCTGCGACCGCTATTTGGCTCAGTACGAGACTGATTGTAACTTAAAGTTAATACGCTCAATATCTCTACTTGGGAGTAGCATGGATGTTTACAAATATCACATGTGTAAACACATAAAACACAAATATAAACACCTATGACCCAAGAACACAAATTTATTTCTACGCCGACCGGGATTCGAACCCGGAACTTCTAGCTAGGCAGGCAGGGTATACCAACTGGGCCACGGGCTCGTCACCGCCAAATATATTATGTATTATAAATTTAACAATAATTTCACCGTAGAATCAGCAGCGAATTAGATTTGTATCACGCTTGATCCATATTTTCGCCTATTGCTATAACCATTTTGCTGGCGTTTGATTGTCATTGTGGTTTGATATACCCGGAATACTTCTAAAGCACTCGTAGTATCAACATATATCAACTCAATGCTGTTTTTGTATTGAATAACTTTCAGGAATACATTGACAAATCAGCACCACTGTATTGTTTAGAGATTTAAAGGTAACTTCTGTTTTATTGTTAGAGTAACAGTAATATTTTTTCATAGTAATTCTAGCTTTAGCGCTAGCGAATTCTTTTATTTATATTATTTTCTAATTTAATTGAGTAAACGATCAAATTAATTTCAAAGCGAATTCCGTGAAACTGAAAATTTGTAACAAACACCGCAATAGTTTTTTAATCATCTTTGTACCCAATTACAGTCCCGCTCTCACAATGCGTGTTTAAAATCCACAGTCCATCACTGGTTCTGATTATGGAGACGTTATTCAAATTCAATTTAATTTAGGTATCTTAACACATATTTATCTCATTTTTCGTTTCTACTACCGTTGTCATTCAGTACTTATTACTACAACATAGTCGACAAGGTAACATTTGGCTATCGTCATTAACCAGTTTTACTCCTCCAAGCCATTAAGATTTTCCGAGTATTAAATCACAGATCTTTCTTATGTTTTTGGCACCGTGAGCGCTTTTTTCTTGGTTTTCGAGTTACCTTACAATGTTTATCTTTATGAAGCCATTTTGTTTTTTGATTAAATTGTAGTTGGTTGCAAACGATAATTATTGAAAATGTCTGTCTTAATACAGTAGTAGCATTATATCATCGATCTACTGCAACATACCCCATGGTTATCCCATCCACCATAAATGTACGACATTGACTGGCCTGCGTTTCCACGGATTAATTCGACATAAACAAAATAAAAGTAGAAAATAGCTACACGTATAAACAGACAGATAAAAACAACAATTTTTACTGAATATATATATTGTTGGTCATAATACTTATAACATGTAAGTACATACTTAATTGATGAAGTTTAGTCAGCTTATTTCGTTTACCATAATTTTAATTAAAACATTCTAATTTTTGTGTTATTCGAAGAGTTTGAAGTTGATAATTGGGATGATACACTCAATGCGGAAATAAATATTTTTTTCTGTCATAAAATCTAATCGAATGACTACTAATTTCTCTGTTTAAAAAACGCACGCAAATGTGATTATTGCATCTATAATATCGTTGATTAATGTAGGAGTCAAACATCGCTGTACCATAGCCTGGCTACTTCGATATTCGAGTTCATTCCGGCCGTGCTGACCCTGGACCCGCGGCAAGTGGAGACAGCGCTGGTCTCTATCAAACACACTGTGGCCCTCTGTCAACAGTATCGCCGCTCCTACTCATTAGTCGAATCTATAGGCACCATCATCAGAAAGGTGACCGTTTATTTGTTATCAAATTTTCCTATCTACGTATATTTTATGTTTAAAACTTATTATTTTCTTTTGTTATGATAGTCAATAGTACCCCATTGTTAACTTCGTTATTTTTTTTTTCACTGCGACAAAAAATAATTTACAAGTTCACTTGTCTGTCGTGACGCTCAATTTATTCGAAAAGGGAATCTGCGCGTTTGTTTGTAATATCACAAATCAAACCCACGCGGTTTATTCAGCCATGAGAATATTATAACCCGAGTTTTCTGATTTCGTCGTCTGTATGCGGAGGGTAATCCCCGGAACAACGGTACCTGTTTGAAAAATTCTTTTACTGTTTGAAATACATATTATTCCGGATAGACATAGGCCATATATCGTACATAAGTATATAATTTAATTTGTGATATTACAGAATTACCGCACTGAAGTTCGTTTTGAATAAAAATACCTAAATGAACAATAATTGTTTGTAATTTTTTTACATAGATTGTTTTAAGAACTAATTGTGCAAATTTGTAGGTATTCTACATTTAATTACCTACCGAAATGCTTGAAATTCTCTGTACCACTCAAAACTTGTAAAAAAATAACGGTGGGCATTACCCACAAAGATGACTAAGAGTGACGATGGTGTGTGCAGCCCAATTTCAGCACATTCACGGAGCTGGAAGCACACGCGGAGCTCTGCTACGCTGAGACGCTGTTGCTCCAGGCGGCGTTGTCACTTCTGGAGGGGGAGGACTTGGCTGGCCTCGTGCGTGCCACGCTTAAAGTCAAAGCCTCGCACAGTAGCTACAAGTAAGTCCATATATACCTCTGTCGTACTGGTAATGCGATGACATCACAATTTCATTTCGAGTTGAAATACAATAATATGGATTTGAATTTATGCGACATCATAGATATACATGTGATCATAGAATGATCGATGTGAGCAGTTCAAAATATCTAAACAAAAAACTAAAATTTGATCGAGAACAAAACTTTTTATTTAATTTTCACTGTGTTTATGTATGTATACCTATTGGTAGAGTCATTTAGTTGTCGCCTTACCTGTACGTCGTGGCCTTCATTAGACTCTTCACATTATCACCGGTGGTGCAAAGGGGCAATTCATCGTACTCTTGAAGGATTAACAACCAGCAGACAAACGGTAACTAACAAACAGCTTTCTAATCTATTACAATCTTAATCTATTATATTACTAGTCATATACATCGTAAAAGTTCTGCTCGGTGCCGGCAACTAAGATACGTGATATGACCAACGTGTGTATGTTTCAGAGTATCATATTAGTTCTGATGATAACATTATCCAACTTCGGAAACTTAACAGCATGGTGATGGTATCATTACTGTATTCGCGTTCAAGTTATAATGACTGTATCTTTTATGATTAATAAGACTACAATAAATATATATAAAAATGATAACGTGATAAACTTTATGTCAAATTTCACTTAAACTAACGGTGAAATTAAATAGAATACTTATTATTTTAATGGTCTCACCTTAATGTGAAATTTATATGCACTTAATCTATTTATATTTTTATTTATTTTATATAAATAAAAAAGATCTAAATTAACGCGAACATACATAGTTAACGAATATTATCATGACTCAAAGTAATCTATACATATAATAAATATGATCTGATATATGAGAAAAAGTATTATCATGGGCCTTTATTAATGCAATAGAACCCAAAACAATAGTTGCTAGAATTTGTATCTGTGCGTTTGTGTGCGATTATCTCAGAAACGGATTAATCGATTACGTTATGATTTCACTAATATATCGCTTAATATTCATAGTTCGTTTAATTTCAGTTGGGTCGTTCTTTGTCTCAGGGTACTTAAATTCAACAAAACCATTAGAAACGTTAAATATAGGAGAAAAGTACGCAAAAATATCGAGTTTTAATCGAGTTACACAGTGCTATAGAGTGAGTACCTTTATGCGTACGTATACGAGTAGCACACATAGTATGGTTAACTACATATATAATCTTCACTTACCGATAAATTATAATATTAAAATGATTGTACGACAGTTAATGAAATGAAATATTAACACGGTATTATAAAGTGCTATCACCAGTTTTTGCTGATGCCACGCATCGTAACTTGAGGCGTAAAATGAGCGGGTCAACTTAAGCATGAATATTAATTTTACATCTACTGGACATATTTCCTTAGACCTAAAAATCATCTTTACAATTTTCTTTTATTCGTTAATTTCTATATTATCCGGCCGATCAATCTTCGCTTTTGATTTTTTTAACATGCACCCCATAGAAACATCGGTTTATAATTAAACCTATTGGTCTTAAACAATCTGAATGTAAAATTGCTTGGCGGTAGCTATTAAAATATATTAATCTGTTTGTAGAAACCATTAATTTAAGTAATTATTTATATAAGTTTCATCTTAATCATAAGAATAATCTTAAATCGTGTAATTAATTTGCTGTAATCGTAAACATGAGCTTGCAGCATATAATTAGCTGCAGTTGTAATCATAACCTAAGATAACGTTGTTTTTCGTATTCATAAACATAAGTCCATGGGCTAAAATACCGTCTGTATAATGGGGAATGTTCTGAAGAACTGTTTAGTTTAATCCCTGCGGTTAATTTTCGTCACCGCACATCGCGGAGTACCAGGTTCCATCAATACCACCTGGATACCTGGCATTCGTCCACAGTTCGGTTCTCACGTAGCTTTCTACCACGCACGTGTAAACTGTGGAACGAACTTCCTGCATCGGTGTTTCCTCCAAGCTATGACATGGGATCCTTCAAGAAGCGGGTCTATCATTTCTGTCGTGGCCGGCAACGCATTGGTAACGCCCCTGGTGTTGCTAGTGTCCATGGGCGGCGGTGAACACTTACCATCAGGTGACCCGTCTGCTCGTTTGCGTGCCCAAGGCATAAAAAAAAAAAAAACAAAAATCCCATTACAAAATGTAGTTTACCAGTCAATCAGAACTGTCTACGGTGCTAAAGTTACCTAACCCTCCAAGACTCCTAGTTATTTATTAGGCTAAGTTAAAAACGTCAAACAAAGAAAAATGGCTGATTGATCTTGGAGATATTGAAGATACCATATTGGTAAGTATCGATCAGCAATCCAACAGGCTTTATACAAAAAAAAAACGTTTTAAACCTTTTTACAAATTGAGTAATGAACATTTTCAACGTATGATAAGACTTGTTACGAATAGATTTGTCTCTCTGTTCTCGTGGAATTTTTTTATTCCCTGAAATACAAATGGATTACGCAACTCAAAGCTGGGCTTGACATGAAGTAAGTACATACTTGTAATAAAAATCATAGTCCACTAGTATTAAGTCGTAACGACTGCCGTACGTTATACAATTATGTAAATATTTTTTATACATGTCTGAAAAATAAAAAAAATAGTTACCTTGCTTATTAAATTTATACTAAGATATGTGTATGTTAATGATTGTAATTGTAATTCTTAGCCAATAATTTTATTTTCTAAATATAAAGAGAATTTTTGTGACGAAGCAGGAAATAAGCATGTGATCCTCGTCAAGTATCCTGTCCAAGGTTGGTCAAGGATGTGTTGTTAGTCTAGAGAGCCAAGTTGATTGCAACACAATTTTACTTCACAGCACATAACTACCAAGAAGGGTGAAATACTTAACCTGGAGCCGTACTCCCGAAAATGTTTTGGTTTTGTTTTTGTTCCTGACTCGAACTCGATCTAAAGTTCGTACTCCCGAACCAAATCGAATCGAATATCAAGATCGACTTACGATCGAACGTTATCAGCGTCGTTAAGTGTATCTGGTTAGTGACGTCACAGTCAAGTGCGAGAAGTACATGGATATTGCACATATAAATATTTATAAAATTCACTTATATTAAATTCACTTATATATTTGGACAAACAATAATTCCTCTGGAATTCTTCACTATCCATTGCAAGTGCCCGAGAGTTATATCGACGCATTCTAAGAAAGTTTGTCCTTCCTCGAATGTCTATACGATGCGCTTCGTCCAAAACATTAAATAATAATGTAATTCAAGAGTACGAAATTGACATATGATCGAAATCAACTCGATTCATTTAAACACAAAAGCGTCGGGAGTAAGGCTGCTGGTCTGGTTCTACTATTAACATATAAATTTTATTGGGATTGTAGTCGGATTGTAATGCGATTTTATTGGTAAAAATTTAAAAACGCAATTGGTAACTAAACAGTTTTATTTTTCCAGGAACTGTGAACGAATATTGGAACAACGTTACTGGGTGGACGGGCGTTCTCGCCGTGACTTCGAGAGCGGCGTGCGTCTCGGCATAGCCACCTTTAATGTGGTAATTTCCATGCTGCCATCGCGTTTGATGTTGATCCTTTCCTACGCTGGATTCTCCGGCGACCGCGTAAGTTAAATGTTTTTACGACTTTCAGTTGCTGTGTTGCAGAAACAGGCAATAAACAATTCCTCTGCTTTCTCACCTGGTAACGAATACGTGACGCTATTGTTACTGGTGCCATACATTCTGTTGCGAATGTTACATATGAGTAAAGTAATCGCACTTTACATAAGCTTACAACATTTGTAAGGTTAAGTACTCTTAAATGGTGGTATCAGCAAAATTTCCAGACACAAGCGATAGGTACCACGATGCCATAGAGAAATATAACATTGCATGTATGCGTATCATTTTGGAGAATAAATTTGATATCGAATAAATAAACACATATTTTCATGCGTATTCGATTATAAAATTTACAAACTATGAAAAATCCACTCCACACACACACACACACACCCACACACACACAGTCCATACTTTCTATTGTGTCGTAATTTTTGAGGTTTCTATCCGAACGTCGCATTTTTCTTCGAATGTTTTACATTTTCTCACGCCTCAGCAACATTATAAACAAAAGACAGTCTTCTCGAAACGAAGACTTAAATTTGTCTAGGTAACGAAAGCTATTTGTGAATCTGTACATCCACATAGTGTGAGGAAAACTGATAGTTAAACGGTGCAGATAAGCGTTGCTACGAAGTCAACTCGATGTCTTAACCTACAATGTAAGTTTTTACTATAGCGCGGTTCGAGCAATACTTTCTCAGAAGATAAGATGCTAATTTGACGCGAGTAATGTAAGAACCAGAAGTGTGGCCATGATCTTTGCTAGTATTACGCTACTAACGGTCATATCCTATTTAAAGCCTATCATGGTTCGCTGCAACAAGTTATCTATCTACGAGGTCTGAAACGGAACGCTGCGGGAGTGGTCTCCCTTCATATATTCATTTACATTGTTCACTGGAAATCTTGTAGGGCATATATACTGCATTGTTTAGATAACAAGATCAGATTACGTGCCGTTTATTGCAATATAGAAACGACAAAATCGTTGAAGCTTTTAAACTTTAGATATTTAATGAGAATTTTTAGAAAGAAATAACTCCTTAGGTACTTTTAATATCATAATATTATGTTCGACATCAATCCCAGATTAAACAATTTTAGACTTAAGTTGAAACATACATACATTATATAAAATATACTGAAATTTAAGTAGGTTATGAAATGAATACTAATTATTAGCCCTGACCACGGAACCTTTCACTGCGCGCATTTTACGTTATTGAAACCTAAAAATTCCCATTTGCCATCATTTGTGGCATTGACGGAGGGGACAATCGTAAAACATGCCACTTAAAGAATGTTTTTATGCATTTAGCAAGCAAGCTAACGATCATCTGATGGTAAATGATTACCGTTGCCCATAAACAATTCAAGTGTGTTACCAAAGACTTGCTAGTAGAGAAAAAAGCGATAGACCTGCTTCAAGAAGAATTCAAGTCATTCAAGAATGACCCCATGTCTGTATACTGTGGGAACACCAATTTGCAAAGTTCCTTCTACAGTTTACCCGTACGATGTAAAATATATCCTAAAAAATATACAATCGATATATGCCATCTACATTTGGTGGAACATGGTGATACATCCTCTGTACGTTGACGAAAATGGAGTGCAGATTATAACAAGCATTTTTTTGATCATTTCCTGCTATACGTACAGAAGAAAACTCACAGAGTGCCCATATCTCTCATGTTTTGCAGAATTCGAGCTCAGGTCTTCCAAGTGGGTGACCAAAGTTCAAATAGGCGAGCAATGGTCGTAGTTCAGTTACTAGCCTTGTTGATGTTATGTATAGGCGGCTGGTTTAGCAGAATTGGAAAGAGGTTCTCTCGCGGGCGGACTGCGAGCCCCACTCTGCGACCTAACACTTCTGGCAGTGCAACTAGTGGTTGTTCACTTCGTAGCTGGGAACCCTGATATGAGCCTCGCTGAACGGATTCTCACAGCGCGTCTCCAGGTTAGAATCAGTCACCACAGACCTATACAGGGTCAACTTTTGTAGCGTTGAACTAACCGAAACTACGGGCATAAGCGAAAAGTATCATAGAAGATTTAAGCTAAGTGGACTTAGCTAAGATTTAAATTCCATTATACAGGTCAGTCCAAAAGTTCGTTCGCATTTTTGTGAAAATTTTAAAAAGTTTAGATTAAACACAATTTAACATTTTAATCAATAATATATTTTCCTCCACTGTCCACAGTTTCTTGCCATATTACAGGTAGCTTTTTAATTCCACTGATTGAAAAAAAACATATCCATTTGATGCAAAAAAACTTGAAAGTTCATTTTGTACATCCTGCTTAGAGTGAAATTTTTTCCCTACATAAAATAATTTTTAAGGCACGAAATAAGTGAAAACAATATGGGGCGATTTCTGGCGAGTAAGCAGGATGAGACAAAAGGTTTCATTTAAATTCACTAAATTTTTGCAGCGTTCTTCGACCCGTTCTATATGTGTTCTAGTGTTAACATGATGAACGATTCTAAGTTTAAACGAAGTTGTTCACTGTAATCATCTGCATTAATAGTTTGATTTGAGTCTAACAGTTCATAATAAATCACACCATTCATATCCCACCAAACACTCAAAGTATCTTTTTAGAATGTGAAGACACATTTGCTATTATCTGCTTATCTTTATCTGTCCTCTGTCTTTATCTTCTGAAGTTATAATAAATAATCAATTTTTCGTCACTTGTTACCAAACAGTTACGAAATGATTCTCTTTTGAAGTGCGATTAAAGAAAAGAATAGATGATTATTCGCTGCTGGCAATTAGCTTCGGATAGCCCATGCGGTACCCACTTTCCATGCTTAGATAGTTTCTCAATCTCCTTTAAAGTACGAGAGGTTGTTTCATGAGATAAATCAATCCCTTCTATGATCTGACCCACTGTTAATCGTGCCTCTGGCTTAACATGATTTTTAAGAATGTCATTATCAAAATGAACAGGATGTCCTGAACGGAGCTTATTATAAATACTGCTTTTAATTTTACATTTTAAATTTTTTAAACCATTTCTGGGAAATAATATGTTCACCATGTACAGTATTAATTTTTATCGCTGCTATTTGCCAAACGAGAATAAAAAAATATTACAGCATGTTTGTATTGATTATTGATATTCATTTTCTATAGGTGCTAGTATGCGTCCGATATTTACGAAAATTGTTGACAGTTCCTTCTCCTACAGTTACAGGTTCGAAATCTTATTAGTTTACTAGTGAGTCATAGCAAATACCATTAATGATATTTATGCACACGAAATTATGGACTGACTTTTATTAAAAAAACAATTTAGGGATCTAATCTGTTGATATTGAAAAGAGGACAGGTCTTGTATTTTTCACCAGCCTAGAATAAAGATTATAAGGCTGTAATTCTGTGAGGCTTTGTTAAAATTTAATGAACTAAATACTGTTTCATAAATTTTCGCTATTCCCTATTGTTTAGAATGTGCCTACGCAGCATCAATGCACTGAAAAACTCACCCTGTATTTCTCCTAGTTCACAACTCGATCATGAACGGAGTACCTACATATGTCATTATATCAAGAACGGAGTAACACATATAAAAATTAAAGTTATTAAATAATATAATATACAATAATAGAAAAGTAGGTACATTAAGCATAAATACAATACTTGCAGTATTCACATTAATAGTTGCCTGACTCCTGTCATATATATAATCAATAATTTAATCTAGAAATTTTCACGATCGTTTTTAATATACTTCATTTACCCATTGTGAGTGACACGGATGAATCTAGACATTCAACTAAAGGCCGAGAGCAATCATTTAACTTTGACATAAATATCTACTCCCAGATAAAATGATATGAAAGTTTACTAATATTTATTAATAGCCGTGGTGGTGGTATTGCTTCGACGTTCAAGTTTTTTACCAAGAATGTCATATATAACTTCCATAGCTGCGACGATCCGATGTTTTCCAAAATTTAACTTCATACGAACCTCGTCCAGACGATTACGAGCACCACTGAAAAAAAAAATAAGCCAAATCGCTCAAACATTGCGGTAATCGATTTTTATTTGTATAGAAGATAGAAAATTTATATAAAAAAATATCCATTACAAAAAGAAATCTTTTATTTATTATCGATTGAATATCATAAAGTTAGAGTTACTCACAAACTTAATATCTATTATTATTTATTAAGAATTCGGCATTTTCTATTATATTATTTCTCAATATATAACTTCATAAAATTAAAAGTTTTTAATGACATATGGCACAATGATTTTAAACTGACGCAATCGTTCAGCACAAAGACATTCCATGCAAAAAATCATCGCACCTTTTCTTTGGTTTTAGTAAGAACAAAATTTGCTCGTCTGTCTAAAAACCTCATCTATGTATTTAATTAACCCTTCACTTACCACAACAATAACAGTAGCGGTCTGTTAATTTTTGCAATTAAATAAACATAAGCTAATATTTTCAATGCCAGTTGTTCCAATAATTATTTTCTAAAATGTACTTACGTTATATTTACGCATGGAAATGTTACCTTGGGGCTTAATTGCTTTACAAAATGAGCTTAACGATATTTTAACTTGTATAAGTGTGGCCTGATTAGAGTAGGTACCTCCACCCTCTGCGATTTAGGAAACAAAAGTCGCTATAGTAAGATGGGGATACACTACTCTTGAGCTCGTCACAGTGAGAAAGTAACGTCATGTGTTACTTAATCTAGATTAGGCAAAACTTACAGTGGTCTCCTATCGCTCTGCTGATAAAAGATAAACAGAGAAAAGACGTAAGTCTAGCGTGATGTTGGTGACGCATTGGCTATTGTTTTCTTAACTATATAGTCTTCGTAAACGATACCATAATGCTCGGTTATGTAACATACGAGCAGCAGTTCCCGGACGGCGCGTTCTTCCTGCTGTTCCTCGGTCGCTTGCAGTTACTGCGTGGGAACACTGCACAGGCGCGTGTAACGTACGCGCGAGTCGCAGCCATACCAAAGCTATGGCCCCAACTGCAGCAACTCACCTATTGGGAGTGTATGTGGACATGCAGGTTAGTAATATCCTCCTCTCCAGTTTCCTTCCAGATCTTGTAATCCTTACTTCGCTTTTCGAAATTGACCTCTGAATACATTTGTTTAGCTTACGATGGCCAATAAAAGTGCAGGAATGCCAGTTAAAACATGGTTGATGTAAATTAGTAAGTAATTAAATAGTCAATTAATTACTTTTAAATGAAATCATTCATCCGTATTTTAAATGAATAGGCTAGAAACAAAAAAAAAATCCATATGTCGTACTGTATATGACTAAAATGGACAGTATATAATAAATTATAATCATAATAGTATTAGTTACTAATCTGAATATTTATTTATTTTTTAAATATTGATAAAATATTATTTTAATACATCCTAGATTTTATTTGTGATATATTGTAAACATGCCGAGCCTATATGGCAGTCATCCGTGACATCATTAAAGCATTCCCCACTGACCTACTTATAAACATCGATGAGTACTTTTCTCATTCGAAAAGCTCTTTAAGAATCTAGTGAAGTCTTCTCCATCCATTCTACAAAATGCTGTATCTTTGACCTCTTTATGGCTAATGCGCCTTTTCTCGTCAATTATTTATATGCCACTGCTAGCACGTTCCTCATCTAACTTGATTACTATGAAAGAGAGACCACTTCTTTATTCGTGTCTCTAAATTATAAACTGTGCTTTAATTCATTATAAAAACGATCTGTTATCCATAAAAGCCAATTGTCGTCATATGAAATAGTAAAAAGAGATCGCCCAAAAATGTTAGCTCGTAAAAGACTGGAGAGAATATTAAAATGGAACGCATTGTACTACTAATGTTACTGGCTAGTGTTTTACACATATAAAAACAGTTCATCGCAAAATTTTTCAGTGGAATTTATATGTTATTTATATTTATAGAATTTATATGTTAGTAGGTATCCCATTCCCTTCCCCCTTGGTTATTTTTAATTTCGTTAGTGTTAGTTAATTTTTCTTAAGTCAAGTAAATGTTTGTTCATTCCTGTTTTACTTATTTTAATTGTTTTTACATTCATCGATTCCTTTGATTACTTTATTTTTTTTTAGTTATTAATTTTTTTATTGAGTTATTTATGTAATAAATTTAAGAACTGTATTTTAAAAATACTTTATCGTACATTAAAACAACCTATTTTCGTCCTCTCTTTATTATCTTCCCGACTACCCCTTTTTATTTATATTTTTTCTATTCATGAAGTTATTTCCCGCTGTCAGGTTTTGTGAACGTCCATAGTTTCAGTTTTTTCCAATAGCCCTTTTTCCCTTCCCATGATTAACCTCATCGATCCAATTTTATTCATTTATCTATTCCCGATTTCGGCCTGTAAGCTGTCAAGATATTTAAGGCCAAATACATCTATGAAATTTTCTTTGTCTTCGTCGTCAAAAATTTCCTCTATTGCGCTATCTTATCTAATTTTAAAAGCTACAATGGGAAATGGGAGTAGTATACCTGTATATATGTATACAGTATCGAGCTGCGATGGCGCGAGGCCGCACAGTTTGCAGGGCGTCTGCTAAGCGAAAGCGCCTGGTCGCGCACAGTGTACGCGTATGCACGTGCCGCCTTCCTCCTGGAGGTATCAGACCCCACACCCGAGGAGAAACTCGACATTGCGCAACTGCTTGGGTACGTCTTCTCCAAATGCTCAAAATGATTCATTAATGTAGTAAAACTTGATAAGTTCATCTTTTACAAATTTAATAAATGCAACTTGACGTTGACAGATTATATTTTACTGTGACATTAAGCAATATTAAAAATACCTGTTCCAATTCATTCAGAGACAAGGAGTTTGAAAGAAACCATTTGATATATGTAAAAATGCAGTAGTAGGTCCTGTGTTTCAGTGAATCAACTAGCGTTGTCTGAAAAAACATTTGCATATAATGAGAATTTTAAATATCATCAGTAAGTTGAAGTCAAGTAATTTTGAGCATATAGCCAGTATACCTTTTTAGTTCACATTGATCATCGTAAACTCTCAATTGTAAAGCTCATAGGGCGTCGATTATTATATCATTGCACTTTCGTCATAACGATCAGTTAACAGTACTTATCAAATAACAATTAGCTCCGAGTAATAGTACTAACCGTGTAAGATTTTGTTAAAAAACACTCACCAGGTAACATGTAGCCAACAGCTCGCACCGGGCAATATTTTGTTGAAAGCTGTAACTAACCATAGTACATTTATTCACTCTCTAAGTAATAAATAATATCAATTACTAGTTAACATTACCATTATACGACAGATAGCTTTAAGCTAACAACACTCCCCAGATTACACTTAGCTAATAGTTTCTTAACATTTGATTGACATATTGCATCGGTGAATGCCCAGAAAATGGACAGATATAGAACCTTGAATGTACAAAATAAACATGGATATCATTTAAGAAATTAGCTTTATGAATAATGCAAACTGCAACAAACACCGAGCTTACATTGACAGAAAAAATTTTTAAAATACTATACTCCAGTACTTTGAAATTGCCCCTTAAACCTTACCCACGGAGAGCAGAAAAAATCTAAACATGTGCAAAACATTTCTACTAAAGACCAGATGGCAAAATATAATAAAGGATATTACAGTAAATGATACATTACTTATAAACTAATCATATGTACCTATTATGTAATTTTAATGACAATATTATTTTAATACGAGTGAAACAATGCCATTTGAAAAGAATAAAATTTTCTTTTCTTACGTTTTTACATAAACAAAAAAAATGTTGCCATACTTACAAAGTAATAAACAATTTTGCCTGGTAACAACAGATAAAAATATAAAACATAATATATACACATATCTTCATTATAAAGTATAAGCAGGTTATATTGAAATAGAATGATATATGAAACAACAATATCCCTGTGCTACGTAAACCGCACTATACCATTTAATTACTGTAGAAGGGAATAACATAAATTGCGAATAAAAGTAAGCATTGCGCACATAAGATACATACGTCGAAGATGGTATAGCTGAAAGACAATTGAAAACGTAGAAATTTATTAATCTTTTTCTGAAAATTACACGCACGCATTTAAAAGTGTATGTAGAGACCACAAGAGTTCTGTTACTGTCTATTTTGTAACCCAATTGAGATAAATAATTTATTTCGTAACTCAAATATTTTACAAATTAAGTCCTTACTACGTGGTATGGCTTTGGTTTTTACACAATCTAATTGGACGATGAAATAATTAGAAAATAAGAAATATGCGTTACAAGTAGCAAATCAGTAAATTATCATAAATCTTCCTTTCTTAACATGAGCTCAGCAAAGCGATGAGATTTACTAACACGTCTACACCATTAGTCACCATTCAGTAAATGACCCACAAGCGATACCATCGAAATATTAGATCAAATGCAACTTCACCTTATTAAACCAGGTGCTAAAAACGGATATGACAGTTTTGGATTGGATTTCCTGTTATAACCTGAAGTTATTATTGAATATAAATAAATACGCTCTTTTTATATAATTACATACTTTATTTCGTTCGAGAAATCATTATTATGCATCAAGACTGTAGACTTTGAAGAAACATCAGTACACTCTGCGAGAACTTTAGTTCTTATAACATCACCATTTTCATAACCGTCGCTATGCATCACAAAAAAAAACATATTGAAAACTTAATGAATCATCGGCAAACCTCGTCCGTTTTGTATTTCTTCAATTGTTTCTAAAATGTTCTCTTATCCCTCGAGATTATTTATGTTTTAGGAAATTTATTGTTTTATAACGAAACAATTTTACTATTGCCCCCTGGCAATAAGCCGGTGAAAAATAGAAAATTTTTAAACCGGGCCGCGGGTTTTCAACCTCACGTCAAATGTGCGAAAGGTGCACATTCGCTCAATACAAGCAAAGTTTTTATGTATCAAAAATTATATCTATTAATTACTTCACAGGTGCTGGTATACAGAAATTTGTTTTCGCCCTTTGTTTCTCTCAAGAGCTCCCGGACTTTTGTGACATTGTAACACCCACACTACATTTATTACACAAAACGACATTATTTCTTCTTACGAATGTTTTAAACGGCCCAAAAATTCAGGTATACTTGCACGCACAAATACAAAGCAATTTAATTTGTGTCGTTTGAATTTCGCCCCTGGTGAGATAACGTAATTTATGATTCACACAAATATCTCGGCATTAAATATTGTTCTCGAGCTGACTGAACAAAATCGAGTTATATTGGACCATGTGGCTGTTAGCTACGCGGCGCGTCAGTTTTTCGGCGGCGCATGAGTAAAGATATCAGACGATGAGTAAGCTTCGGCTAGCAGCTTGTAAAGGTGACAATGTGTCCTTTAATCTATCGTTGCCTTTACACACACTACGGCATGGAGACAGAGCAAGGAGACGACTTCTCCACGCCGAGTCAGAACCTCTGAAGCTTACTCTGTGTGCGATGTCTTTACTGGTTATACTGCAGGCGTGCGGCGACATACAGGCAACGCATAGCTGGGAAATCTTTACCGATGGAGAAGTTCGTTATTCGTCGCTGCCAGCGCTGGGCTGCCAACGGGAAGTTGGTACTCCCCGGCATCGAGTTGCTGTGCCTATGGAATATGTTCCCCGCTCTGGCTGCCGACGAGGACCGCATACAGGCCGTATTACAGGTAAATTTTACCATCGACATACGGTGCCATTTCTTAACAACATAAGAACTCACAGCGATCATCAGAGTAGGTGATAATTCGTTACGTTGTACAAATTAATATTATATCTATATTATATGTAATTTTATAATGCGGTTACCAATCAAAACACTTCCGCAAACACTTTTAATAATCTGTGTACGGGTCTTACCTCACACTCATATTTAACTTTTTCTGTTGCCAAATAGTATAAAAAGATCCATTAAGCTGCGCTTTTACAATCTTTTATTTGTGACTGTGCGAAACAAATTTGACGGAGCATGTTTGATTCACAGTAGTAAATAATGTCTTCAGTTTTGTCTGGTGATAGACTGAGACATGAGCACTGCGATTGATGAGTTATCCACATGTATACACCGTGTTTTTGTTTGCGTTGCGACCTAGCGATTCAGTTTGAATAAACTATATTTCGCAATATTATATGTTATGCCCCTATTTTTAATATTAATTTTCATGCATATGCAAATACTCACACCTTTATACAATATATTCTGTAATGCATCGTTTCGATGCTAAGGTGTTATGAATACCTAGGAATAATCATATTCTAGTGACAGTTGTCGACACTCTGAATAGGAATAGAGTGAGTAGGCTTTTTCTAAGTTAATGAATAGTTGGCCTCTAAAGGTACGTCGCCACTTACAATCACGAGGAAGGATATTCAAGCATTGACTTATAAATCAGGAGAAATAAAATAATTAGGAAGGTTAACTGGCAAAATCCAGTTTGAAAAATTTCGGTCTAAAATAAGCCAGTTTTTATGACGATGTCTTCTCGGGCGATAATTTTTAAATATCAATACCCGACAATCGACAAGCAAAAGCAGTCGAACCACCTGATGGTAAGGAGCCACCGCCACGTTTGTTCACAAGCACGTTTTCGGCAAAGCTGGAAGCTGGGGATCGTTTCGTTACCGGGTATATCCGACACTGCAACCTCCGATGCAAAAACCATTTCAATTTAATTCTGCAAGAAAGGTGATTGCCAACTAGGCAAGTGAATAAAGTAATGCTGAATATGCATGCATGGTCGATTGAACTGCAGAGTTTTAAGCTTTCTCATTTTAAGAAGACAAACACGTATTTAATGACGGCATATTTTTGTAATGGTGACAATGATGATTGTAGGCGATACGTAATTTTATTTTGTTGTAAATGTAATATTTCTATAATTTTATTGTAATTGTAAGGTTCTTTTTGTCTCTTTTTATTTTAATAAATACATGTGTAGCGACGCGCAGGAGACCTAAAGCTGGCTGATTAGAATCGGTGACGCCATTTTAATAAAAAAAAAACAAACTTCTGTTCGAAAAGACGATCGCGCGAGTGGACGTGTTTTCTTGCGTATCGTTCCATATTTTCGCTTCAAAAGTAGGTTTAATAACCAGGTCACTACAACGCTAATATTATATGGACCCAAAATTGATACTGACCTATATCTTATATGAAAATCCGTTTTTCTATATATTTATTTACACAATTACTTGACGAAATGCGAAGTGCATTTTGAAATGACGCAGACATTTTATTTCCATGTGTCGGTGAATTTGCACACGAATTATAATTGTTGACCGTGTTTCTTGAGTGTATATAAAAAAAATTGTAGCATTTTAAATTGATTATAAACATGATGATGAATGAATTATGATGATGGTGGCTGGTATAGAACGGCGAATATATGCGTAGTTACTGTATATGGAATGTATGTGGTTTGACGAAATTTTCTTTTATTTTCTATTAATCATATTACATTGCAATGTACTTTTACGAGTACAATTGTTAGCCGCCAAACGACTCGTCGTGTTCCTACCGGGGGTACTTTCTTTCTTACCTTCATCACATTTCCTGGCTGACAAGGCATCAATGATACCTTTGGTCTTGCTGATGTCCATGGCCATGATGATCACTTACCATCAGGTGGCTCGTCTGCTCGTTTGTCGGCTAGTAATATTTAAAAAAAGTAATTCTCACATTTTTTTTCTCGTAATATGGCGTTGGCGTAAATACGCTCAGCCAATGACAAATTGTCACAGCTCATCGATATTTTTTTGGAATGGCTCCAATATACAATAGCTATTTATAATAATTAACATTTTAACTCTGTTATTTTGAGGCCGCCGCCTCTGAACGTCCGTAGTACTAAAGGCATCACCGATGCTTTTCTAGCCAAGATGAAAGCAGAGGACCTGTTTATTAATGACTGTCTGACACTGCAACGGAAACACGTAAAAACATTCAGGGTTGAACTACCCACCTTGCACGAGTAGATACCGTCAGGGTTATATTGGGTTATACAGAGCCCAATGACTTCCAACCCGTGAGGCCGTTCGCCAATACCTCGTCCGTTGTTCAGCAGATTGCACCACGAGACGACAAGGTTCGCTCCCATACACGTTAAAATATACGATAAGATGCCCTTTATTTACAGATGATTGACGAAGCGGCCAGGTTAAACCGTCGAAACGCAGGAAGATTTGCGCCGAGGGCGAGGCCCCAGCAGGCTGATAACGAGGCATTAGTCTATTACTTACGTGGGGCACTGTACGTCGCCGGACGCCGTATACCAGACGCTTTGTTGTCACTTAACCGTGTCATTGAGTAAGTCTAATAGTACATAAGCTTCAAGTCAAGTTCAAAACAGTTTCAACGCTTTGATTTCTGCTTACACATCTCCAATTGGGACTGAAAAAAGCAATTTGTCAATTCGTCACGCAATAATATGATCGTTATATAGGTACTCAATTGTGATGACCACACGCAATTTTATTTATAAATCACACTAGCTGGTGCCCGGTGCGTTTCGCTTCACCTAAAGAAATCTACCATTTTTAATAGGTAAAAAAAACATTTTTTATTGTTTGTCATTTTTGTTATTCTAAAGCACTTGGGTATACAATATTTTTGATTTTGCCATTTTGAGTAAAAACAAATAAACTAGTCGGTTTACTAACGTGGAAACAATGTGTTTGGTGTTACTGTTTTAGTGTTCCAATGCTACCACTTGAATATATACAAAATTTCATATCAATATGGTTCAAAATTTGACCTATGGTTCAAAAGATTAAAATCTCTGGAGAAATTCACATGTTACCAAATAAACATACTTTTTTTTGTAATTTCACTCCATTGGTAAATTGTATCTGTGGAAAACCTGCCAGTATTCGTTTTAAAATCCTTGAAGCGGAATTCATAGATAAAGCATTAAACACTGATAAAATTACCAGAAAACGCATAATCAGAAGCGATGATTGTTCAGCTAACGTTGTCCAACGACACATATTGCAAGGTCCTCAGTCATAAGGGAATATAGCAACTATCAAAGACTAGATACTCAGCATCAAGAACTAAATCAGGATAACTAAGCAAACATTATCTAATTTAACCTCAAAACAAATAGAAACTAAAATGAAATTCAAACGTTAACGAAGTCCGTTCGTGAACCTGATACAAAAATAGCTTCTATAGAAAGTGACGTTTAAAAATATATGTCAGATATAAGAAGAAATATTTGCTAATTTAAATGTATACTTGCAATGGGTATCTCTGAAAGCAAATTATATGAGAAAAACGTACAATAATTACATTAAATTGATCTTAGATAAGTAACTGTCCATATTATACTTTAAACCATTCAGATAAGAAACTATCAAACTAATACTTCAAAATAAGAGCGTACTGGTATGTTCGATACAAAAGAGTAAAAGATGAAAAGAAGGAAGAGAGAATGATCGAATATAGAAGAAGAAGAAGTCAAGACGACTTTACTATTAAAATTATAAGTACTAAGTACAACCTCGATTTAACAGTATTCTCCCAACAAACAAGACATTCCCATCCAGATACAAATATAAATATATATATATATATGTACCCGTTATATTTTCTATATCAGCGGAAAACTATTGGACACAGGGTTTCAGTATTTGCTATGAATTATCTAAAATACTTTGTAATACAATAATTGCCCTGAGGGATACCTATTTGTTGCATTTTATTAGAAGAGGTTTGAAGTAGACATTAGAACGATACACTTGACATTGGAACAAACCTGATCGAACAAATGTCAAAAGTTTACTTAATACATAATCATTGCAGTTTAACCAGCGCAAAGAGATAGTTATATTTGGTGACGTCAATATTGATTTACTGGACTGTAATAGTATAATCAATAAATATAGGGAACTCGCGAATCGATGTATAAAAAAGCCTTGTTATTTTAACTTCGGATTAAATCTTAAACTTAGGTCAAAAGTTATGAAACTTCTTTTAGTCACGTTTATTGGTTGCATTTGTATGCCGAAACCGAAACTAAGCTCAAGTGTACCTCAGTGCAGCGATTAAGGCAGAGATGTCATATCGCTAATTAAAATTGTCGAGGATAGACATTACATTGAAGGTAATTAATCATATATCGTTTTTTGTTTGTATCATTTTTTACAAACAGCCTAAAAACCCCTGAAGATTCCATATTTTTCATACAAACTACGCAATTCCCAAGTATTAACTCTAAGAAAACTACATATATGGGTAATGGTTATACGATTAATGTTCAGCAATTATAACGTTACAGCCGCGATTAATATAACATTACACAGCTTCAGTTTGCAAGAAAATTATTTCGCGCAGTATGACGAAGGAATAAGGATTAATCCTTATTAATCCGTATTTAGACATCAACGGGCCCTAGCCAAGTGGAAACCGTTTGTGTTAAATTATCTAAAACGATTCTATAAGCAAAATAATGTTGTGAAGCAAAGGCACTGTACATATATTTCCTGATTTTATTAATGCTAATGTTACTTGCTGCCGAATGGTGGCAATTGTAATAATTACCAATACCCAACATGCTAATGCCAGAGACTATTAATTATTGAAAATAAATTAATAGTTTAGTCCTTATTAATATGCGACATATTATCCTTTTTTACATTCTTGGTGGTATCACATGAAATCAATAACGATAACAGATTATTATGCCGGACCTAGCTAAATTATTCGTACATAATGCTTGCTCACCCCATTGAAACGTCCGCCATTTTGACGCATTAATGACATTCTTACATTGACGTCACAGTTGTATTCAATAGATAAAATATTAACATTCGAAAAGTATTTAATTTTATCAATTTTATAGCGTTTTGATTACTTATTTAAAATTGATGTTTCTAATCTTTGGCAATATATAAGTTTATCAAAGATTTTAAGTCTTAAACATATTTTTTTTATCTTATTATTATTATTATTATTATAAACCGCATAAAATAATAAATGATCACTTCGTCACTCTCACATCACATATACAAAGTGGCCCACGGTTGCCATTTCCAACGCACACTCGTCGTTCTCAAGCTCAAGTGCAACGCATGTTTCAAGCATCCCACAAATAACAATCCCAGGATATCAGAGCACCTACTACCATAGTAACATGTACGCTCAGCTTCAGAAGTCGATGAAGAGATCCAGATTTCCGCAGTACCCACCATTTGCAACGCATTAAGATTCAAGGTAGTGTCAACATTTCAGAATTTTTGTTGTTTTTACATTATTTTGTGCTGAAAGTGTATAGGGCTTTCGGAAATCTCGACCTGTTCATCGACTTCAGGGAGCGACTGTACCACGGGCACCGTTTACTGTCACTAGGTGCTCGGGCTGTAACGCAAAATGTCAGTAAGACGGTGTTACGTGTTTCAGAGAAAGGAACCAGATCCTCGAAGACACTTTCTTGGTTCCATACGCGTTGTTTGAGATCGCCTGCTGCCAGATCACTGTTGGTGAGCACGATCGCGGACGAAACTTGCTGCGAGACATCAGGTATATACGTTTGGTGATCTGTGCCGTAGGATCCGGTCGCGTCCTCTTCCCGGTGTCAGCTCCGTGCCGGCTGTCCGGATTGTCATCCTCATGAGGCTACTTTCTCGGTCAACTTGTAATAAATGCGTTACGCGATGTGCCCACAAGTGGTGCCGAGAAAGAGCTGCTCAGACTGCATGTGAGCTCAACGGTTTCTCCCAAGAACACCGGATATGGTTCGTATTATGATGGTGACCCTTTTCATTGTGTTTTTCTTTTACCGGGTTAACTGGAAGAAATTTTTTTTAAACGATGTGCTAGTGACATGACGATAATTAATGTATGTTTTTGTAGTCACAGTTATGTATCGATGTATGACTCACGAATGTACTCACGATTTTTGATTTCCATCGATATTTCGACCCAATTACCTTTATGATACTGACATAGAAAAATCATGAGTAGTTGTTCCTGCTTAAATGTATATTCTTCATTTATGTTGTAGAGAAACCTAAACACCGAATTGTATTAACGTTTACAGTAGTCCTTTTACGTGACGTAAACCTGATAGTATTAAAAATATGAAATTTTGTTAGTGTGAAGGTATAAGGAGAAGCATTTATCTTTGAGTCCAATCGGCTCGTGGTGCACGGCGCACCCTGCTGACCAACAACTATCACGAGGAAACTGTAGAGCTTGCTCTGCTTTATCATAGCCGTGTATGGTGGTAAGTAAGTTGCCTTCGAAACGACTACTGATCTCCTAAATTCGACTGTAAAATATTTGTAATGTTGCAGTATAAAGCAGCCAGATAATAAGCCACGTTAATTCGCTTCCCTCATGACTGGGCTCGCCTCTCCTGGTGCAACCAGTGTCCATAGGATTCAATGACCACTCACATGGGCAGTTCGTTTCAGGCCAGTTACATAAAAAAATATATAAAAAAATATTGATTTTAATGATCGCACGAATTATCTCCGTAATAGTAATTTGGTGATTGCGAAGAAAACAATATGAATTTCTCGTTTATAACGCAATTTAGGAAAAATTAAAGAATTCTCGAATCTTTACAATAACATCGTAAGGTACATATTTATGCGGATTTGAATTCTGGCATTAAAATTGTACTTTGAAAATGATTAAAACATTTCTGTTTAAGATCTTTTTTCATAACATTCCCTGGTCGCAATTTATCCAATATCCTTCATCTAATTTAGGTATTATGCCATGCTTTATATAAAAATGAATCAATAAAAAGAAGATTGATTTTATTCCATCACTAGCAATGACTGTAAAAATTTTGAAACTTGAGACCGTAAAGTACTTTAATTACGCATAAATGTTAGATATAAAATAGATAATTCAATGTATTCCCTAACTATGGACGTAGAAGAAGAAGGTGGGGATTGTTCTTAGTGTTATTTTTTTATACAAGCTCAACGCTCCGAACATAAACTTAATATTGATTGATTAAAAATGGTGAGATTAATCTTGACTGATCTAATTTTAAATTGTAGAGAACAATTTTTTTGTATATCCAAGATCGATCATGGAGTTTGTGTTCGATTCTCATTGTTCATTATTGGTTAAGTTAACTTTTATTTAACATAAATGTAATATTTATATAATTTATTATTGGTATTAGAGATGGACCGGCAATAAAATATCAAATGGGCATATTTTATAATCGGCGAATAGTCGGCAAAATGAACACTGATTATTTGATATTAGAAAAAAAAAATTATGACCCAAGAAATTGTCATAATATTTTTAGAAATTCTTTATTTTTATTATCATTTATATTAAATACATAGTCATTATATTGGATATTGTCCCGCTGCTGAGGTCGCGTCTCACAATGAGAAGGGTTCAGGTCATAGTCTGCCAAGCTAGCTAAGTACGGGTTGGCAGACTTCACATACCTTGGAGAACATTATGGAGAAGTCACAAGTACGCAGGTTTCCTCACGCTGTTTTCCTTCACGGAAGCAAGTGTCAGTTCATTTTTAATTTGAAACATTAGACGTGCATGCAGGATTCGAACTCGCGTGTCTTGTGCGGTATAACTATACCAACTTACTATGTTGCCATTTAAAAATATCTAATAAGTAAAAGGTAATTCAGTATTTTTTGATTATATTATTTATAGTGGAAAAATGTAAGATAAAGTTAGATATGAAACCAATTGGTTTTCTATGTAAATAAATAGTATGCCCATCGTTCGAAGTCGTTCAGTAAATACAGTGTGTAATGTTAGCTGAACGACACGCATCTTATATCAACTTAGCTACTCGGGCATTTGTCCTACGTTAAAACTAAACAGTATGTGTGTGTAACGTGGTGAGATATCTAATTTATTTTTCTTTGTGTAAGCGAATAAAATTCTTGCATGCTATGTGATTAATTATTGTACTTGACTTTTTCCAGCTTTTGTGATTTATTCTTAATTTTTGCCGTTTTCAGATATTATTCCATTCTTTATGTTATAACGTGTTAAACTAAATTATTTATTTAGTTATGTTGAAAATACACGGTTCAAGTGAATTCATTTTTTAAAGGAATCTTTGAAACGGTAAATATGGCTTGCTGAATTATTATTATTATTATTATTATTATTATTTTGATACTTCTTAATCTAGATGTTTATTTTATTCCTATTGTTTCCAATTGGTTTTTTTGGCAGCCTATCTACTAGTTTGTCAACAATTGACATACAAAATTAGGTTACATAATTTAATTTACCCCAAGTAATAGGTTGAAAGAGAACCGTGTATTTCTGTCATAACTAATATTGATTACTACGCTATATATAGCGAGAATAACCAAGGGGTTGCGATGACAGAAATAGTCACATTTTATAACGTCAATATTTCACACATGGATAGGCTAGGTGAAGAGATAGAACGTTAAAAAATAATAATTGAGATACAAATGTCTGTCTCGTTCTTTTACACAGAATCCAATTAGAAAGAAAGAGTCAACTAACTTTTACCTATATGACAAACTTATCATGTTTTATATGGGTATATGATTGATACGAAATCAGTAACTCTGGCCCAAATTTTAATCTATACTGTCTCAATCAAATTTTATTCTGCATATAGGTATTGCATCTCTACTGTGTCATCTCTATCGCCCGTGCAACAACTCTTTTTCTCTTTGACTTAGAAATTTATATTCTTGAATATTTGATAAAGTAACAGCCATACTGGAATTTTTTGATGCACTACAAATTTCTTCATAAATAAATACACGTTTGATTTGACAACAAAAACCAACACGAATTCCAGGCGCAACTTCACCGGCTACTTGCTGGAATCGCGGCTTCAGTTCCGCCTCCACTCGCGCTTGGATATGATCCCGGAGCAGCCCGCCGAAGAGGAGCGGGCGGTCGCAGAACAGGAGGCCCTGGAGCGCGCGCCCCGGGGTCGAGATCAAGAGCCGCAGGACAACGTATGAGATTCGGTCAAAAGGATTCGACACGACTAAGCCTTCGGCTGGGACGCGCCAAACCTGCGGAAAACACACGACGCCATTAAGCGTGCGGCTTTTTTGATTATCGGCAACTCAAGCGGGCGTTTTGGTAAACTTTACGTAAGTGTTAAATTAAGTCACAAATTACGTCATTAAGTCGTGTCATTATGTTCCTAAACATAGTGTCCCGTTGCTTACGCTCGTATCTCACAGATCAAAATTAGCTCCTCGTAATTCCGCCGTTAATCGTTTTATGTAATTGTAATTATTATGGATAAATAAATATGTTTCTATTAAGATCGCAATATGATCATAGAAGGTTAAAACTGTAATAATTTTACCTTTGCATGTTTAAATTAACGATAGCACATACGATTTAAACCTTTTGACCGCAACGCGTCGATTTTTACCTTTGTACCTACAACAGTTACGCGATTAATTATTGGAATAAATAATTGGAAATTAATCATTAGATTTAATTATTAATTACTACTACTGCATGCATGTTAGTAGATATTACGTAAGTGTAACGAATACTTGTCACTAAACAGTATAAAACAAAGTGAATATCGTCACGACTCATTTATACGTTAATGATAATTATTAATATAAATTATAATTATTCACATGTCCGTGGTGAAAGATTTTTGTAAAAAGGTGCCGCATACACACAACACTATAGGTACAATAGTTAACTTAAACTCTTTCTTTATAATATTAAAAATATATCTAAATATTTCTATGTGTTATTACATTATAATAGATGATAATGGTTATCGGGTACAAATTATTATTATATGTTGATAAAATATTAATTATATTAAAATATATAAAAATATTAATTATATATATATATATATACAAACTATAATGACATGATCGGTTCTTAATATAATAATACTAGAAGTAGTGTACAATTGGCGGGGCGCGGGTGAACTCACAAAATATATACATAAATAACATTAATTACATTTTATTCCGTACGGTGTTATAGAAATATGGATATTGTAGACGTAGACATAGGTTAATATTCGGAAGTTATTTGCAATGAGTCATTTCTTAATTTTCTTAGACGTATTATCAAATAAACTAAATGTAGACGTAAGACGCAGCAGACGTCGGCGTCGTCGAGCGTTAAAGAAGACGTTCAATTCAATGTCAGCTGAAACGTCTTTAATGTCGCTGTGGTCAGTATTAATTTTATCAATGTATACTTGTAATGCATGTTTCGTAATATTTCGGTGTTTGGTTAAATTTTTAACGACTGTTGAATTTTTTTACATCTAGCCAGAGTTAAGCTGAGAATACCACATTGAAATTTAATAATTCCATAGAACTATGAAGGCCTCAAAATATTGGTTTTGCTATATACTCCGACTACTTAGTTGAAAACTATACAACGTACTCGGTACGAACGTAATCGGTTCGGTCCGATTACGTTCGGGTTGGATTGTTAATTAAATATACATGATTATTAAAAATATATAATTTTTTGCCTCGATTGGACATCATTAGGTCGACTGACATTTTATATTTTATCTGCACAATCAGGTGTTCTCACTACATACCATATTTTCACGGAGATCATGCCGTTCTCGAGTTATAACAGAACCCACAGACAGACGAACAAAAATTTTCAAGATGGTCAAATTGATGTCAGTGCGTCATATAACGAAAATCTATATCTATATCTATATATATATATATATATATATATAGATTTTGTATAGCCTATCATCTGCGCAATATGGTGTTTTTCATAAAGATCAGTCAAGTCGTTTTATCTCTTAAGCCGAGTTTTCCAAGACACACGAAAATCTCATAAGATTAATATAGTGGTATAGATATAAAATTCTGTTTGAATACAATTGTAATTATTTGGTTCTATAAAATTGCCAGCTGGCTGGCTGGACCTATTTTGATGACTGTTTTGTATGTTTAATTAGGTCCCTGAATGATTAAAATTCACAATTGTACCCGGTAGTAGGTGGCGCTGCGATCTGGTTCCGGGACATTTCGTTTTCGTATTTTTGGACGTTCGGGCAACCTAAGCCGTGTGCACTAGTGTCATTAGACTTTATATATATTTATACATGTGTGGTTCACAATGCATATATTTAAGTACTTATGAAGTTTATTAAATGAGCTATAAATATTAAACTTAGTTGATGTTGAAATTTTGCATTTAAATATAAAATGGCATTACGCATCATTCGTTTTATATATAACTGTGTGCTTAATAGCTACGTTTGTTATACTTGTTGCGTATGTTATTAGTGAGAATTTGATAAATTATATACTCAAAAACTTTGAAAAACGGATTCGATGTTGGACAGGGTCCAGGAGTATTTTTCCTGTAAAAATGTAAAGACTTATTAGACTTTTCGTACTGACTTTCCAATAAAATGTCGATAATACTCTGTATTCTGTATAATTATTTACGAATTAGTAAGTTCGACGATTTGATATACAAAGGAGGAAAGGTAAATTGTCTACATAGCAGTTCCAGCGTGTTCCTATTCACCTCCCAGCTTTCGTATTATTATACTGTCATTTGGATCACATGAACTTTTTAGATTCAAATCGATGCGACAATTCTTATACTTACTTCACTTTACATATCAGGCGACTAAGTCGCGCAGTAAAAGCTGTTAAAAATTAAAGAAATGCGGGTAGATGTCAAAACTCCTATATTAAATAGATACTCACATATCTAACTCATGCCTTACTTACCTTAAAATGTATCCCAAAGGGTTGTAGATAAAATAAAAGTTTGATGGACGGAGTTTGATTGAGAATACATGAAGTGATACACAAGTGATTCAAAGTACTGAACATATGTTAAAAGTTTGACTACGAAAAGACTTTTATAATTGGAAGTGAGAAGGAAGTATTTAAGAAAAGTCATCTACATTATATTTGACGATGTAATAACTACAGAGCCAATTAAATTTAAAAATAGGTGTACTGTGTAACAAGTATAGTATATTGGGAGTTTTAATAGATAATTCAGTTTTAGCGGCAAAAATGTAATCTCGTACAAAAAGTTGATAAGAAAGGAAAAATTAAAAATTAAGGATGATTGATACGATTTTATCAGACACTTTTGTATTCTTAAGGACTCTTTTTAAAGTTATGAATGTATAAAATAAATAATAATAATAATGGATACAAATATAAGATTGAAAAATTAATGAAATCACATAGCATATATTATCATGAAATGACCAAATTGTGATTGTACAATATTGTTAAACGAATATATTTAACACACATTCACCGCGGCCTCATATAATATTATATTAAAATTAACCTGTATGAAGTATGATAAAAATAATTTTGCTCACGATATTTATAGTACAAGGCAATTTAAATTCCATCTTATTTTTACTTCTATCGCACTTTATTAATTCACGTAATCAAAAATGAACACAGAAACGGTTAAAATGAATAAAGGGAAATGGTTAAAATGAACGGTAGTGAATTTAAAATAAATTAAAAATAAAACTGTACATTCTGATAATGTAATTTACACGCCCTGCAGGGCAACTTCAAATAGTGTTATAAGTTATCAAAATTAATGTTGTTTCATCTTAACCCAAATATTTTAATGCAGTATGTAAAATGAACAAATAAATGCTTACATTAGATAACTACGATTTTACGATATGTAACTTAAGATATTTTTGAGACAATGTTATCGCTTTAGAAGATAAAACTAGGTAGTGCAACGTTATATCTGTATCTGTATGTATAAAGATGTATGTAATTAAAAGTTTATTTCACCTTGTGACTTTTATTTTAAATTGTTTTGAATATTTTGATTACTAAGGACTGCTTTCAGTTGGCCATTTTATTGAAGAGATCCATAGACTATGCAATATAATTATACCTAACACACCCGGGACATATAGCTCTCTAATCCATCAAGTTGAAGAGGCCCACATGTTGAACATTGGCTTCCAGTATAACCCTTCATGTGCTCTTTTGACCACAAACGCCTGGAACACTGAGAATGATAATACCCGAACAATTATAATTTACGCTTTAACTCTAGTTCTCTACGGATGTAACTAAATAAAGGGAATCGTTAATGATTCTCGGAGTTATGGAGTAAGTTCTAGTTTATTGTATTAACATAAATAAAGCAACCCTAATTCCTACTTTACACTACATAAAACTACTTTTACCGTATTTATATCATAAAAACGTCATCTACACAAAAATCGACAAAACTGATTCTGAATGTAAATGCATAGTGTATTTTTTTGTTGATAGATGGCGCAAGGCTTTTAGTGAACAAGATAAGGTAGATAATAGGGTGCCATCTATTAACGAGATAACAAACTACCACACCTTTACTCTTTTTTGTAATAAAGATGGCTCTGCTTACCCTTACTTCATCGAAATAATATTTTTTTTTCTTTATGTATTACTAGTAATAACCTGTCCTCGCTTCAACAAATAGTAATCAAACCCTCAATTTTTATCACGCCACCGATTTTCATAGTTTTTAAAATTATCGTATTCACGCAGTGAATTGGTGAATTTGTTTTTTACCATTAGCCTATGACCACCTCAAATGATGTATCTTTCAAATGATAAAAAGAAATTTTTAGATAGGTGCCATGGTTCCAGAGATTACATTCTGCACATACACAACACGAAATTCACACTCTCTTTTTAACATCAATATAGAATTCCGTCTTTATATAATGTTACTATTAGCTTTTAACTTTTATTTCCTACCCGGCAACAACAGGTCCATTTTTCGGGATAAAGAGTATCCTAAACTATAATATTAATGACTAAAGTGCTTAGTAGCGTCTAAATCCGTTCATTGGTTTTATTATGATACATAAAGATATGTTTTGTGCCTATATCTATGACAACGTCTTCCTACATTACATTCCAAAAAAATATTCTGTGTACAGAACTAATCTCATTACAGTTTTATGATTAGTATGGATTGGAAATCTTTTATCATACCTAAGATATAAAGTATGTTATTGTTTACCGACAGAAAAGGGTGACCAATTACTTAGCATATACAAAAGTGCTCTGTGCCAATTACTGACGAGATCTTATTTAGAAAACTATGATAGCAAATTGCCCTTGCTTCGCTTCGGCAAAGCTATGTACGCCTTATGCTTAGAAATAGCTTCTGCATTGTTTGTGGACGGGGTTTTTCTCGTTCTGTGAATTAGAAACACGTTAATTCATAACTTTTTTTATTTATAGACGGATTGCAATGAAACTTTAACTATGAAGTGATGCTTACTGCAATACATTAGTGAAAACAGTAACGAAATCGCTTAAGCCGTGTTTGAGATTAGGGCGAACAAACGCAAAGACAAACAGACAAAAATTCTAATAACTATTGTTTTGGATTCTACTGTGTTAATAAAAGCCCCTAATAATAATTTTTCTCATATATCTTTAATATACAGAAAGCGATCAGTTAGAATTAATATGTATAGATGTTTCCGCATCTGCCTTATTACAGAATCTACAACCAATAATATTGCTTAAGGCTATTATGAATAGATGTTTATTTGCAATGTCCAATAAGGAATCTGGTTTAAATTCGTAATTTATTTAAAGTCAGGTTGAACACTTTCAGTATTTCAAATTTCTGCGAGTAACAAGTAATTGTGAGTGTCTTTTCCTGCATGATTTTTGGCCCACCACGCCACAACCATGTACCCCAATATCGCCATATCCTTGAGTGCGAGACGCGGATGGTCCAAGTAAGCCATATATCCAAGTCCCAAGTAAGGTGATTCCACGAAAGTTTTAGGTGTAATGTAATTCAAAGGTACTTTACTTATTTAGAGAAAGTATAGGTTGCGCAGATCAAAGGATTGTATGGTTATGATTATTCGACGCTACACCCTCTTGTGCAGTATGGCCGTCTTGCTTTCACGTAGAGTCCACTGTTAAAACACTAACGTTCCATTCTATGGAGAGTTGCTTGCATGAGATTCGATACTGCATACCATCATAGCATTGGGCGCTCAGGTGATCATCAATTACTTCCTGAAAGAGTGAGTCCACTGCCCCATGTTAACCTATGTTACCCATGTT
>PDGT01000004.1:10665552-10684571 GCA_003671415.1 Megathymus violae | reverse complement strand
GTCACATTCCAGTCACCCAACTCATCACCTCAATGATATCACACAAAAATCAAAAATACATTAAAAGTATAAACAAAGATTAACACTATATTAAAAACAAAATTATCTGCAAGAAATTTTATTAAAGCCGTAAACACATATGCCATACCAATTTTGACATATTCATTTGGCATAATCAACTGGTCAGAAACAGAGCTAAATGCTCTTAATACATTAACCAGAACTACTTGCCACTAACTTACTATTCACCGTAGTCATTCAGCGGTGGAAAGCTTCACTTTTGAGAAAAAATCTATACTTACCGCCATTGATTGTTTTTTTGTGACTTTCCGAAGGTTGACTGGCAGAGAATGCTTTTAGCATTAAGTCCGGCGTGTAACTTTACAGTTTGTATGGTGCAAAAGTTTAAATAAGTAAATAAAAAATGGAGGAGGAAGCAATAGTACATCTGTCCACATCAGGAACACCGCTTAAATTAAACAATACACAATATAATCCCAGCCTTAATATACAGTCAGAAGACGAAAAAATAGACCAAGTGGTAAAATAAAGCTTTATACGGAAAAGCCCGCAACATTTAGAACAACGGCATATTGATAAAGAGGCATCTAACACCTGGCTCACAAAAGGAAACATTTTTGGTGAAACGGAAGGTTTTCTTGTTGCTATACAAGATCAAATCACAGATAAAACAAATTAAAAATTAAAGAACAATAACTCTCTAAAGATGAGAGTAATGCGGCTAGTGTGTCGGCTCCGCCGGGGAAAATCTGTCATAACGTATCTGATTTACAGTCTGCCCTTATCCCAAATTATTCGAAACTTTTTTGTCGGATTCGGATATGGTTACGGAGGTCCATAACATCCTTGACTAATATAATAAACTGAGCTGCTTATAATTAGTCATTGGATATAATGTATATCGAAATTATGTTACAAAACATAAATTTTGAGGTCACTGAATTCTAATTTGAACAGTATTGTTTGACGACTGACCAGTTATCTCAATATTAGTGTATGAGCAACATTTTAATAAGCAATTAGCATCGATATCCAATTAGCCCTGGATGGGGGCTTGTATTTAAATTCGAGTTTAGCGAAAGTTTCGATTACTCTCCGCTAGATAATATACATAGGTAGCGCAGGCAAAATTGCGATTACTTATAAATTAAGATACATACGTATTCAAGGACGACATTGAATTATAGAGTGCTGAAAAAAATACTTCCAAAATTGGTACTTTTAACTGTCTTGTCGCTTTGTTCCTTGTTTCCTTGCTTGTTAATCATAAGTATGTTGAATAAATACTTGAATAATTTGAAGGACTTCAATAAATAAATACATGACAAAATATTTTTTGTATTACGTCTTTATCGACCTTATTAATAATCATCCGACATTCATGCAAAAACGTCAGAAGAAAAAAACGGAAATCGTAGGTACTGAGAAGCCTTCTGGTGTTTCTCATTTGGATTGGTTAGTATCAAATATTTAGCAGCTGTCTGTTGTCAGGTAGGTCCGCCGCGAACCTTCGACCGCTATGAAACAGATTTATTTTCCACTCCTACTATCAGCACAGAATAACAAACTCTCGTACTGACGGCCAGTCGAACAACGGAGCCTTCTAAACGGATCAATCGTGCGGGGTGAGTCGGATTCTGAAATCACGTATTAGGAAAACGTTTAAGGTAAGCGCATTGAAAAAATAATTTAATTATTATGTCAGCGCCTATACGAGCATAACTGAATAAGCTTTTATTAACTTAGTGTAGACTACCCCAAAATACGTATCTACTTACCATCAGAGGCTGCCCATAAATTACATCACACGTTAAGCATGCGGGGAGAGGGCCAACAAAGGGTGACATCGTTTGACAAGGGGAGAGACGAGTTACAATCTTTGTAACGTCACATATATGTTTTTAACTAAAGTTCAACTCTAACGTAAAGCGAGTGGGTCTAATATCAATGAACACTAGGTGAATTAATTTTGAATTGCTACGTTATTGTGAATTTGTTTGGCTTTATGAAAAAAGATATGGACGCTAATAATAGCTTCAGTACAAAATTTGCTAAATATATCATCTCATAGTAGTGGAGAGGGTGGGAGTTATTTATACGTAACCACCCGAAACAATAAGCGGAGAGGCTTCAAAATCATGAAATTGGTGCGAGGTAATTTATGGATGGCCTCTTTATTCGAATGTAAGATTGTAAAGCCGTAACTTATAAAAACTACAAAAAAAAGAAAACAAATTACAATTAATTATCACACATAAATGATTAACTCATAGATAATAATTTAATGTCTGTCGAAATAAAATCAAACGAGGACCGTTCAGAAAGTTTTGCGCAAATAAAACAGTAAATTTTCAAAAAACTCTTCATCTGCATTAATAGTCTTTCGAAAAAAAAATTGCCTGTTTGAATTTGTTGTTCTTTTTCCGATTTCTTTTTTCTGCTATTCTTTTGATTACATGAAAATTGTTTTTACCAAAATTGTATGTGTCGTGGTAGAATTGAAAATATTATGAAAAATAAGAATTTACGCTCCTTGGGCAATCATGATACTGTCAATTTTACGATAGGCCAGTCACATCTAGCCGGGATTTGGCTTTTTTCCAACATCAAAGGCTGTAAATCCTTACACCGTGCCAACAATAATAATAACAGTTTTCACAATCACACCCCCGCGCTAGGATTACCCGTGTTACTGGTGGTATGGACATGTAGTGTATGGCCAATGAGAAGAAGTGCTTGTCAAGAATATCATGATGGGAATGTCATTCTATTATTATATGCTGTCAAGATAAATACACCTTTCGATTAATATCACATAAACCAGGAATATTACTGGATATACACAAATACATGACAAACATTTATCTCTGACATAAATATCTGCCCCGACTACGGGGTCGTGTGTGTAAATATAGTTCCTTGATGTTAACTGTGTTATTATATATATGATATGACTATATCTCAAGTCAGAATTTTATTATTCTTCATTAATAATTTCACTAGTTAATCAATAAAAGTGAATGTTTTTTTCCTTATAGACATTTGCCGTTGGCCGTAGCGGCTTTTATAGATTCAAGTGGACAGTGTGATGAGCCTGGAATCTCAGCCTGAAAAGAAACGGTGAGGAAAAAAAGAGACTAAAAAACTTGCAAACACCCTAAGGGCACCTCCCGTGAACTTCGACAATTGTGGAGAACATCTGAGCGAAGGGAGAAAGAATGCGTTCCATCACTGTTTAACTTATGTCGTAAATCGAGTTAAAAAATTGTGAGCTCGGTTGGCTCTGGGATGACCGCTGGTGGCACATTTCTTTGCGCGCTCCACGCTGCGGAAACCATCAGGAAGTAATGATGACGTAGTAGATTTATATTTGGAATGTACTATAACATCACATATTTGTAAGATACATACGTCGCTGTATAGAAATTTGAGAAATTGATCCGACATTCAGCTATTTTGACGTGCACCTACATATGTTTGTTTGTATAGAACAGATTGTTCTTGCAGCACAAAAATGTCTACTTTAGGTCCAGCGATACTGTGCGGATCGACTTCTACAAAATTCACTTAAAATGTGTACCAATAACTACCATCATTTACGCGTCTACCTGTTCTTGGGATACGAATTCCCTCATAGATTCTGCAATCAAATCAAACACTAAAATTTCATACAATCATGAGTGATTTGTTATTAAGCACTAACACATTAATGACTTGCTACAATCAGTGGTTTACTCATAGTTGAGGAGGCCAAGGGCGAAGCATGCTGCTTCTGTGTATCGGAAAATTTTATTTAAAATCTGTGTCATTACTTAACGAGTGCAGGCTGAGTATTACAACTTGAACAGACCGATTAACGTATCCTCAACAGAACAGATAGATATATAACTAAAAGAAGGTAAACATTTGTTCCTTGAAACGAACTTAACCACAATAAAGTGAATCTCATCAAGGTAATGGAAATAGGTGTGCCTCCTTTTAACCACCATTTTTGGTTGAGAAGGCGGTCAAACGCAGGCGTTTGAACAAAATAAAAAAGAACTACATTGTCGTCCTCGAGGGTTAAAAGCGCTCGTTTAAAAATAAATCCTTCTAACCTCTCAGCGTATTCAATCCAAATAATTACGAAAATGTTAGAAACAATCATGAAAAAAGAGCAAAAATAATCAAAGGGCTTCTACACGGCGCATCTGGGTGACAATGGGTAGAAATGGAAAAGTTGCCCTCTTTACCGTTCCTTTGCTTGCATTGCTCTCGGAATTCCTTTACGCACCATGTTTAGGGTAGTAAAAAGCTTCACAGGTTTCGATTTTGACATGGAACAATATTTGTTTGGATTGTACGGGTTTCAGTCGATTAGCAACCAATTGGAACCACAGCTTCCTTCGCATAATTGATGAATCCTGAAGCATACTCCACCCTATTGCTCCCTAGGGAGCGATACTAATATCGAACTTATTCCTGTATGTTAATTAAGAATCCTTTGCTATAATGTGACTTTGTTTTAACACATTGACATGGTCCTTGTAACTGAACAGAAGATAATAATAAGTAGTAGTTAGTTAACCAACATCCCCTCCGATACTGCCTAGTCCGGTCGCTTCTGATTGACCAAGTCATAAAGCAACGAATTTTAGTAGCTGTACTTAATTTGACGCATGCTAGGAATAAAATGTATATCTGTGACTAAAGATTTCTTACCTACTGTTAAGTAGGTCCAAAATAATTCAGTTGAGTAGAAGTTGTAACTTTGGGAAGTTTTATCACAGAAACTTTTCGCGACCAAAAGTTTATAATAACCGAGTTGAAAAAAAATAGCAGAAGAATAACATAATATTTGTCTCATTCGAATTACTCTAAAAACGTATTTATTTTACTTTTGTTGCTATGAACGTTGCGCAACATTTATGTTTACAGCCAACAAATGAATACATAGAACGTGGTAAGTGACTATCACACCGTTTATAAACATCCATAAATTCAAGCCAGGCAGGTAAACCTTACCTTAAAGGATCGAAAACCGTCTGGGGTACACTGAGTCGTATAGAACTCAACTAGCTTCCATGAAAGCTACGTAGTCTGCTGCTCAATAGGGTGCATGATGAACTGCCGTGGTTGGCTTGATCTTTTTCGTTCCTTTTAAATATGCTTATACGTTTCTAGTTATAAACTAGTAGCTGGATTCTTCGTCGCCCTGTTATTCGAAACATCCATGGGCCCATCCCTTATTTATCAGTTTTAAAACAACCGAATCTACTACTTTTTTGTGATTCATGAATAATATATAGTTCTAGGGGTTATTTATTATAATTAAATCATGTTAGGTGTACCAGTTAATATATAATCGAAGTTCATAAAATATGTATCGTTACAGATGTCATTTTCACCTGACACTCTTCTATTATTCTTTCATGTAGACAGAAAATGATAATATCTAGACAAGTCGACTGTGACAAAGTGATAAGTCTCTAATATTATTACAGGTATTATTATCTTTCCGTGAAGCCTGCCTGGCTAGCTATCACCCTCCTGCTTGAATCAGCCGCCAAACGACTCGTCGTGCTCTGGCTGGGGGCTTGAGAGCCAGTACTTTCATTCTTACTTTCTTCTCATTTATTGGCCGTTAACGCATCAGTGATACTTTTGGTCTTGATGATGTTGACGGGCGACGGTGACCACTTACAATCAAGTGGCTTGTCTTCTCGTTTGTCGGCTATTAACATAAAAAAGTTCTTAAACCATGGTTCAATGAATTAAAGTACTTCGTAGTATACATATTTTTATGTAATTATGTTTACAAAGATGTAAATAGAAACATTTATATAACCATACATGCAAGATAGTAGAAGTGAGAGACAGCTTATGGGTAATATTTCTGTGATGAAGTTCCACGGTCTTGGTACGAAGGCAAATAGGCAGCAATTAATATTGAAAAAACTTTTAACGAAGTAATAAAAAGAACTTACAAAATTATATACAATAAATTTCATGTATAAAGCGAATCTCAATTTCTTATTGTTCTTACGATTTACTATCCTATACATCAATATCAGAAAATTCTAGAAACAACGACATGAGTATAAATGATGGATACAGATAACTCGGGACTCATTCGATATTCGAATATGGAATCGATCAATACCACTTGCGATATCGGCAACCTGAAGTAAATGACAAAGTAAAATGTAAAAAGTTGAAGTAAATAAACACGTTGCAGTACTACGTTTGTCTTTCTTCAAACCTTCATATTATGTACATCTTGACGTGCAAAATTAGTATTTTAATTTAAGAAACCTAACTCCGCCACTAAAAATATACTTTCATCATTGAAAAAAGTAGCGAAAGATAACGGTAGAAAGCTCTTTTGGTTGACACTTAGAACCAAAAACGCCCAAGTTCGGGTCCTAAACTGATTGATTCGTCATCGGGAAACGTAACGGCATTTATTTCATCTGCGGCACAAATATATACATATATGTCATTGGCATCGTTGTAACTCATATCTGTCTCGCTGTTGGGCTCGCATCTCTATTCTCAGTATATATACCTTCATAAGGGATACACCTTACCTTACCTTCATTCTTGAGATACCTAGCCACACGACGCTTTTTTTCACCAAAGCAGGTGTTAGTTAATTACTAATACGAATATAAAATAATCCTATACTTATAAAATTAAATCCTATATAACAAACGACCTCCAGCATCAGGTGAGACCGACGGTCGAACCAAAAAGCCATCCCTACGCACTTTACAACTACTATATCGAAGACAATGAAAATAATGTTATTGACCAAATCCTTTGTTTGAAAATAAACTTATTATTCCTGAATACATTGAAAGTATTCAGGAATAATAATAATAATAATAATAGTAATAATAATAATAATAAAGCCTTATTCAATTAGGACTAAATATTTTTTATTGTTAAACCTAGCATATCGATTCACAATCGATCGATCGATTTTGAAGTAATATCGGTTCCGGTAATGCAGTAGAATACAGCAACACAGTTAGCGGAAGCGGATAAATGACTGAGCGACAGTGAATGGCAGCGCGATGAGCTGTCTATCACTATTTCATATTTTACATCTAACAACGCAAACTCGCTTCGCTTCCGCCCGCTTCGGGAAACAAATTCTTACTTACAACTAGCATTAACTCGCACACAAAACAATAGGTGTTGATACTCATTTTTATCAATATAAAATTTAGGCTTATTACATTTTCTATCGGATGGCTAGTACGATAATATTAAAAATCGCTCAAAACATTATTTATCAGCCTCCTATTCTACAAGGACTTATTTGTTGCAGTATAGTTAACACCAAGAGTTACAAGAGGTTCAGGCAACATAAGTCCAAAAATAAAACCTTTTTTGTTTATAGGCCCAACAATAAATTAAGCAATGTATTAAAATAAATAAACTTGCTTAAAATAAAATATAAATCGGTACTATGAGATTGCCTTCAAAACCGAAATTATTCCGAAGCAGAAGAGAGTCTTATTGATTTGCTTTGAACTAAGGCTAACAGCCTTAATTACAAGGAAATAGGTGGCAACCCACGCGCTTTCACACATACCTCTTACAAATATAAATGTATCAAATAATTTGTCATACGAATTAAGTTCTTTTAAAAAGTACTCACTTACAGTTTTGTAAATGTACCTAATTGTTTTGCACATTGAAATATCTGTTAAATTTGAATCTTTGTACAATTACATGGGTATTTGTTGTTTTTTTATATTGTAACATGCTTAGTATTGTCTACTTGTGCTTTAATAAATTAAAATCCGGCAATCAGACAGACAGTGGCTGCCAATCATAAGTCAATTTTATATAACATATGTAGGTAATAAGTAGAAGAGAAGTTTATTTTTTCAACCTAACACTATAAACAAAGTCTGCTGCAAAAGTTTTCGGAGGTCTATAAGCAAAAAAATTTCAACACCTCTCCATTGTTTGCATTTGGGCCGGCAACCGTCAGTGATTTGTTTAGTATTAATGAGATCCGAGGACGGCGGCGGTGATTTACCATCACTTGACGCGTCAGCTCCTTTCTCTGCTATTTACATAACATAAAACTACCTATCAAGCTGTTATACAACCCATCACCCTTTATTCAGTCAGCACTTGGACACCACCAATCGAAGTAGTCCATAACAAAAACAAGCTGCACAAAACCATAGGAAACTTACCATGCTATCTTACAACCACGACCGCATCGTTGGGCACAACATTACCACCTAGTTGCTTGAGGGCTTAAGATGAAGAACGTACGCAATAACTGAACTTCGTAGTGTCAGATTTGCAGAAAAACCTAGAACCGATCAATCACGCAGCAAGAAACACTCGAGGTGTGGCGTTCCTTGGCTATCGAGAGCAAGGTGAAGGACAACACCAGAAACCCCAAACACGAAAAATAAAAACATTCATGATATTTTATGTACACCTTAAATTACTGTGCTTTAATGTGTATCTAGAATAAGTAGGGTTTTATATAAATATACAATATAATAACACAAAGGTGTAAGTGAACCTAAATTATCAGTAGTTTAAATACAGTTGAACTACGTATTAAAGTAATATTAACAAACGTGTAGATGGGAATATAACTGGCGATTAGTCTGAAAATATTATATTAGTAGTAGTCATATCAATGTAAGCGAAAAATGTAATGTAAAGCTAAGTATACGAGTACAAACGCAACAAAATATAGGCTCATTTTTCCCAACTTTCCGGTAACTACTGGTGTCGCATAATATATAGAGGTTTCTGTATTAAGACCGCATAGTATTTCTTCGATTAATGCATCACAGCGTACCGAGACACTATTATCTGCTTCCGTAAACAGCTTCGCTCAATTGCACCTGGATACTAGCCATGCGATCGAATTAGAATCAAAATAATAAAAAATAATAAAAAAAACTCCTGCAATTAACCTCTAAAAACTATAGCCCCGTTTGAGCCGGTCTTGGAAAGGTATATCTAGTCGTATAACCGACCTCGAGGAAATTAGTCCTTACTCCCTAAATGTATACTAATATAGAATAGTGATTTATAATTAAAAAAAAATTACCTTTATAAAGATAAATTATTCTGGATAGACAGGTTATATATCAATCGTAACGGGACTAAATTAATCCATTAAATATTTAAATTTAGGAAGGCTTGTATATAAATAGAAATACAGAGGTAAAAAAGGTTTTTTTTTTGTTTGTCTGCCTGACCACGTATCACCCTAAAAACACTGAAATAACACTTTAATTTGGATGATCCTTGACATATTGTAACTCATATTACGGCTCATAATCTACGAGTACAATACTTGTCATTTCATGAAAGAGATTTGTTCCCGTGAAATAGGAAATAAAAATCTGAAGAGAAATAAACATCTGAGTGAAGCCGGTTCACATCATTGGATTGAGTAGCATAAGCCCACGGATGTACCCGGTTGAATGTCAGTACAGCCCACGTTTAGTAAGAGAGGCCATTGAGATAAAAACGTAGCAGAAATTGTAATAGGGAAGATAGATTTAAATAAACTTCATGTGGAATCCAGTGCTGAGGTTTGTGTCAGGTGAAACAGTGTCAAGTTCAGCGGGAAAAGATATCGTGTGTCATTATATGGTACCTAAATACGTAAAACGAAGTAAACGTTAAGTTGACAGGCTTATCAGTCATTACTATCTGTCAAGTGTCAATTATCAAGAGTTTCGCCCCACCACCAGTCTCGACGTAACCATGATCAATGTATTGGGTCGAAGCACCAATAAAAAACATAGAATAAATATCATTTTTTAGTTAAGGTCCAGTAGTAATTGAGTAAAGTAGGCTTTTATATCAGCTTGCTACCAGTCAGCGGATGCGTACGAAGAAAACCGATTTTATGGAAAATGGAGCAGGAAATCACTGCCATTATCGCAGACAGATATTGTTGCAAACTGTAGCAATTTGTAGTTACGCCATGCATGAAATTTCTTTGAGCATACAATCAATATTTACAAAGCGTTTAAAAACCGATTGTCACTTAATTATAGGATATTGTTTTTAACATGATCAGAAGTTAAGTGGACGAACGCCAGTAACAATAATTTAAGGGTATTTAGACATATCCTGATCCTTAGATACTTCAGTGAGCACCGTATCATAACCAGAACATTACTCCAGTTCACGCCTGTCTTGATCGTATTCATTCAAAAGCAGTCGCAGAGTCGCGCGTTTGGCCAGTATGGGAACTTCCAATATTTAGATTGACATGAATCTAACCCGTTTACCAACCCGCATCGGCATAGCATGGTATAGACCGGGCCATGTTTTATCGAATAGGTGAAGCTGTGTTATTTGCTAAGTATATTCGTAACTCCCTAGTTTTGCAATGTTTTGACGATGTAAATACGAGTACGATGTAGTTCAGTTACGAAATTACTACACTATAGACATAAATAATATATATGATAAATTGAATAAAAACCAAATATATTAAACTTTCAATACCCAATGTGAAGCGGGCTCCTACTCAAATTGTTGTGTATAAGGAATCACTTGAACTAATAGATTGCAGAACTTTTATTAGTTTAAAAGTAAATTCTCGTTTGCAATGGAGTTTTCATAATGAATGAAGCCTTGTCAGGAAGGCTTCGTTCCGTTTAGTAGGTATGCTAGTATGAAAGGAAGACTATAATACTGTAATGGTCTATAGGCAGTTGTTATGGGGTTCGACTGCCGGCTGACACTTCATGTCTAATAGAATTTCAGGACTGTGGATGTATGTAGATTTAATTTCTTTGTCCCGTTATAACTCGCGAACGACTTAACCGATCTTGCTATGTAGTGAGAACACGTAGGTAATTGCGCAGATGATATGCTATATTATATATCAGTAAACCTAATGATGTATAATCAAATCAAAAAACATTCAGTTTTGTATAATCATGCATTTATAATTTTAAGTATGTATCGTATGTATATATTTAAATCGTTCAACCCGAATGGAGTCAAAGGGGGCCGCTAGCATGTATATAAGAGATTTTTTTCCCATATAAAATTAAAATTAATTAATTAACGTTAGTTAATGAATTAATGTTTGAAAAAAAACTGTATTAACATCAAGTGTCACCCACTACAATATTAAAAAAATGTATTTGAACTTGAGTGGATGAATAAAAAGTACTTTAATAACGACTGAAAATTTGAACAAGATAGATAAAGATAGATATGGAGAGAGTGTAAACTACTAGTAGGAATTTAAAAATATTGCGTGTAAAGTAATTGAAAACAGTTGAAAAGCCAATTACGTTTTCGCATGTTTAAGAACGATTAAAAAAAATTCACAGATTTCGTGCCTCACACGACTATCGAGCACATTGGAAATGAATCTACGGAATTCGAAAAAATATTTTTTCAAAAAGGTTATGCTACAAGGCAAACCCGATCGTCTTTGTTTTAGGCTCAAATTGTAGGTGACTAAATTGCTCAGAGGAGATTTTCTCAAAATTTTGATATCATTCTTCGTTTCCAAAATATCAAGCGTCAAAATCAAAAATTCGGAAAAGATTTAATTTTTTTTAACTATTTTTGAACCTTACAGCTCTCATGAATACGGGTCCTTTGAGTCTTTTTTGAAGATCATATCTTCACAACTCTCCGAGACATAAGGGGATCGCACTTTTTCGTGAAAACGGAGCTTACACTGGAGCGAACGCAAAGACATTTCCAACGCAAAACTTTCCACGACGATGGAAATAAAAGTCAATGCACGTTATGAGACAAAAAACACATAGGTACAGTCATATTGAACGCCTTCCGAGGACGATGTATTGTCTTATTCATTATAACTGCAACAGAAGACCTATGTATATAAAAGCCTGGAGGAGTGAGTGAGACAAAACATTACGCAGGACTATACTTTCACAGATAACGAACTTTCAAGCATATTTAGCTAACTCAGTCTAAGCATAACTGAGATACTACACCACTCAGGCATCGAGTGATTAAATGATAAAATCTGTTTCTCATAAGGAACAAGCCCGTATTTCGTTCGTGTTGCACAATTATCTTAGTAGATATTGCGTGGGTATAATACATACTAATTTTTAAATAGAATAAAACAAAGTGAATGTCATCATTTTTCTACCAAATTTTTTATACGTGTACTAGCTGTTATCCACGGCTTTATTCGCACATATGTACTTTTAAATTATTTATTTATTTTCAAGATATTTCTGCGGTATTATCAAATTTTTCTATGTTCCGAATTTTGTTTTTCATTGGAAATTTCATAATTAATTGGGAAATGGGCGTAATATAGCTCCTGATATCAAGCTTCTTAAATGCAGTATATTCTTTTAAAAAGAAGCTATTTTTCAATATGACAAAAATTTGTTGATGGATTAAAAACCTTTTTTTTTTAGAGCGCTACGGCGAGAAAATATTTTAAGTATGTTTGCTTAAAATTAGACAAGTTAAAAAACGCACTACTGCAATTTACAGATTGTGAAATTAAACTGGCACATGTTTTATTTAAACTGGGGCTTATACAATTGGAAGATTAATTTTTTTCTGGATATCATGTAAAGGTTTTGATAATTTTACTATAATGCTGATCAAAAAACGCTAAAGTTGTTTCGCAGACTTTATTGCACTTCAATAGTTGCAGTCACACTCGTTGATCGCAGGTATTTCGCTTCCTAGGAAGAGAACTCTTCGTTTTCGTATCGAGATCTGAATGAGCCGCGGACAGTCGTGCCAGGTATTTATATCAATTTCCAAGCCTTGAAAAATCTTCTACGCCTTACGCATCAATTCAGTACTTTTCGCCCCTTTTGCACAAGTTATAAGAGCGAGAGTCGCATGATGTTTTCGAGGTAGATCTTATCAGTATTTGGTTTTTATGGCCGCTATTGTTTTTTGCCGAACATAAAATTTCGTTGCCATACGAGGAACCAGTTGTCCAAATTTCATGCTTTCTAACTTCAATAGTCTGCAATGCTGATACAGATATTCAGTTATAATTATAATTTTAAATTACCGAGGAGTAGTATAGTTTTTAAATACATCAAACCCTAAGATTATCAATGATGGACTATCTTGGAAATGTTAATGTTACCACAGAAAATATCCTTAACCAAAGCTCAACTATTACTATCTGTTGAAAAGTTCCATCTTTTATCTTCAGAACTCATAATCAGATGAGGCACACTATTTTTTCCTCTAAACATTAAAAAAATCACCAAAATAAGTGCCTAAAACCGGAATTTTTGGCTGTACATACATAGAAACACGTACATTGGAACATATTCCGCATTGGGGTGCGGGGGCACCAACACTTCAGTCGTCAATTATAGTTTAGAAGTAGAAGATTGTGCAGCAAAAAATACTAATTTTCTTGCATTTTTTTCAGTACATTTATTTTTCTCCTGGTAGACATTCCATTCTTCAGAGAAAATACGCTATGAACAAATCATATTTCCTGGCATAAGCAAATATCTTGTGCTAAGACTTACTAAAAACGAAATCTATCTGTCGTTCCTTGCCACCAAGTGAATAGGCTGTCATGATGATCTGATATATTTATAATGTTTAAATATAAAAGGAAATTTTAGAGCCAAGTCTGAATTACCTACTAACAACAGCTTGTGCTATTTTTCGTTCATATTTCTTGCTCCATTGACAACGGCTATCATTTCGACAGACATGAAATGGTGTTTTTGTAGTCTTCGAATTAATACTAGCCCACGGTTTAAGTATTTTAGCACATTGTTCAAAACCCAATCGTTTTAAGATTGATAGGTCCAAGTCAATTAGACTGATGAGATGAATCTTCCTCAATGAATCATTTTGATCAAATCCCCTGTCAGATCTGTCTATATAATCTGTAATAGTACGGCTGTTTTTAATAAAACAAATAATATAATTGCATACTATAATCAGCAATGGAGGAAAAGCTGGTTCACCACTCGTGTGTTAGTGCGAGAGAGGTTGAATCAGATTATCTTTAATTTTTGCATCTTATCTTTATTTCTTAACGGAATGAGTCAACGGTTCTGTAACAAGGAAATAGTTCATCATTAATTACAACCCATATTTGTCCCACTGCTGGACTACTCTCACAATACATTAAAAATAATACATAGTGAAATACTATACAATACGGAAAACTAATACAAATACATTAAAAAGTTTGTTATGATAATGTTTTCCTGAATAACTTTTGCTATGACGGCATTTCGGTTTCTCACATACTTTGACTAATGCCGTAAGATTCCACATCCGGTACTCGAAACCACCAATTTTTATATACATACAGAAAATGATTATACTCACTGTGATGTCTCCTTGTATTGAGAGGATGAACACGTACTTAACAACAATTCACTTGATTAGCAGTTACTTTGAGACCACAGAGAGACACTAATTTTATTATGTGCATCGATAAATAACCGTATTTTCCTGCAACGAAACAAGTAACAATTAATTAATAATACACACACAAGTTTCTAAATTTGTAGTTGCGTGCACAATTCAAACCCGGGCCTCCCGTGTCTGACCATGCATCCTCCTGAAAACCTAAATAAATTGCTGTGATTCTCAGGCGAACTTGAACAAATATACCGCTATTAAGTATAAAACATGTAAGTATAAAACACATAGTCAATCTTTGTACAAATGAATTTACGCATATTAAAAAGTAATGAAGTTATATAACGTAGTAATGTTTATTTGACAGTAGACCATCTGACAGAAGGGTAGATCAAACATTTCTTAACCTTTTTAGGTAATCCAGGATGAAGTTCGAGAACAAATTAAACCCAGATTGTGGTTGGTGTTCTACTCAGACAATCAATCTTCATCTCTTTAACCTGAAACAATTTTAAATATGATCAAGCAACACAAAAGCTTATAAGCGATATTTCCAGCTGTCATTAGGATAGTAGAAAAACGTAACATTGAATTTTTTTTAATTTTACACATACGTGAAACGAAAAAGTATCAAACGTTATTGTGAAATCTTCTAATTCAGATTCGTTTCACTCTAAATACTATTACCAAGAAAACCTACTATATAATAATATAGGATTAGGGATGTTTTGGATATGAAATTTGGAATCTGGATACGGATACGAATATATGAATATTATTTCACCGGTTTCGGTTACGATCACAGATATGAAATTATTTCGGATTATCCCATTATTTCCGATAATTTCGATTACGGATATTAGATGATTTAGGAATCGGATATAAAATATATAATGTATTTACAAGGTAACACTTCCGACATGCTTTCGGATATATTTTTATTTCGGAAATCCGGTAGTTTCAGTTACGGTTACAGAGTTCCATAGCATCCCTAATATGGATTATAATTAAATAAAATAAATAAATAAATAAACGTTCACACACTCACACTCCCGCACTAGGATTCCCTGTGTTGCGGGTGGCATGTACATACACAATTATCATATCACATACACGACCCGAGAACAAACATTTATCTGTCACATAAATATCTGCCCCGGCCGGGAATCGAACCTTGGACCCCACGCTCGGCAGGCAGGGTCACTACCAACTGGGCTACGGGGTCGTCAATAATTATTATTTAAATAAGATTTGGGAGTTAAATATTCTTCAATCCGTGATACACAAGGTAAAATCTATACTATCTATGTCTATACTAATATTATAAAGAGAGAGTGCGAATTTATGTGTGTGTATGCGAAAGATAATTTTCGGAACCATGGCAGCTATCTGAAAAACTTTTTTACCGCTTGTAAGTAATTTCTTTCTTTCTTCTTCATTCTTGGCGGACAACGCATCAGTGATGCCTTTGGTGTTACTAATATGCCAAGGTGACCACTTAGCATCAGGTGGCTCGTCTGCTCGTTTGTCGGCTATTTACATTAAAAAAGTTACTTTATTCCGGATGGACTAACGCTATATCTTGCATATATTTAATTGTTCTACCCTAACGAATCGGAGTAGTTGCTAGTATAGTTACAATGTAAAAACAAACATTTATTAACCAAAAAAACTTACAGAGCGTTGTCAGTATCTATTTTATCACCCGCTGCTAGCGATTAGAGATATTGATATCGATTATATTTGCAGCTAGAATGAGAGAAATAAAAATTCGTTTTGTCTGTGATAACAATCCGTTACGTGCTCGTATCTAATGTATTGTCTTGATCTCATATAGTCCTGGTACATGACGAACGACTGCTGGTACTTGAAAATACATCTGCCTCATTCCTTAAAGTATTATGACGATATATTTTCATGAACTTGATAAGAGATATATCGGAAACTTGTAATAATAAAGCTGGAAAGGTACCAAATCTGTACATCCAATAATTTTTGAAAATGTTAATCTAGGAAGTTTGTTATCGATATAGAGGAATAAACGTTTTTTTTGGAATCTTTGTCTGTCAATCTGAACACTCATAAGCACTGAATAGATTTATATGAGTTTTGGCATGTTTTTAGCTAATATTTTGGATCGAAATTTAGGATAATTTTTATCGTGAAAATGGATGTTTATCGCGTAATGTTGAAAAACAAGGAGTTACTGGTAAGCCACTACCGGTCACCCATCCCATCCCGAAGTTGCTTAACTCAATCGATCATACAAGAGTAATCGATCATACACGGTGACTTCTTGCGGCACTTGTACATTCAATCGAGATGCAGTCGTGATGCAATAATAAAAAAAAAAAAAAATATTGTTTACCGTTGGTTTATACATAGATCTTACCATACAGACGATAAAGAGTTCTCAACAGTCCACCCTATGTGGGTATACAATAATTTATATGTCAAATTATAGGTTAATTAAGTTAATATATATACAGCTTACCTCTTTTACATTAATAATTACATTTGTGATTATATTAATTAATTTAAATAACTATGTCACAATTTATAAATTCATTTATGTCGTAATATATTAATGTCAAAAGATATTTTTTCAGTATTAGTCTAAATTTACTTTCTGGTAATGTATATAAGTAGGTAGGTAATTTTTCCATATTTTTATGCACATTCCATACGCATTACGTTGGAGCAACGAAGTACGTGGTGGTCTATCGTAGACTAGTCTTTGTGTGTTCCTTGTGCAGCGAACGTGAACTTGTTCAGCAGTTGTGAATAGATATTTGTTTTTTAACAAACATGCATACTTCCAGAATATACATGCTTAGGCAATGTTAGTATGTTTTATTTTTGAAATAGTGTTTTGCACGACTCATAAGGAGGAATGCCACATATGGCGCGAATGCATTTCTTTTGAGCCAGGAATACTCTGTGTATATTCGCCGCAGATCCCCAAAGCAATAATTCATATTTAAGTTTAGAGGCTACATATCCGTGGTATGCAGTAAGTGCGATCTCTATTGATGCAGTTTGTCGGAGTCTAGTGAGAACATAGCGAAATCTATTCAGTTTTATACACGGCTTATCTATATAGTTAGCCCAAGTGAGATAGGAGTCCACAGTTATACCTAGAAATGTATTATTTTGTACTTCTGTTATTAATTGGCCACCATAGTTTATACTTAAGTTTATATCCAGTTTGTTTTTCGTTTTAAATCGAATAAAATTAGTTTTGGATTAATTGATATTGAGATTATTGCATGTCAACCAGCTTATTACTGCTTCAATGGTTCTATTTAGGTCATATTCAATTTGATTAATGTCAAGTTTGTTTTTAAAAGTCATAATAATTGAAATGTCATCTGCAAAAAGTATACTACGATATAATGTCACATTAGGAAGATCATTTATTTATCAATCGCTAATGGTCGACAATTACACATACCCATGGCAGTTGCAGTGACACATTCGCAATGCAAACGTGATACAGTATCGATTCGAACGCGATACAGTATCGATTCGAATGCGATACAGTATCGATGCAAATGCAATACAATTGACGGTTGAGGTACTTTTTGGTTGATTATTTGTTGCAGCCACAGCGCGATAATGTCAACTGAACTTGAAATAATTTAATCACAGTCATTGTATCATTCGTTTGAACAAATAAACTTAAACGCAAACTGCGTATTTACTGGAACCACCCATTTACATTTACAAGACCAATTTGTGACAATTTCATATCAGCATTTAAATAATTGATTAACCATAATGAGAAGTTTTACATAATTAAAAATGGGTGCATGGACACAAACACACGTATGAATTTTTACACACATGCGAATGTAATACAGACGCGTATTATTAGCATGTATAAAATGGCTAGTATTGTGATGCGGTCGCGCGTTTCGTAAGCGCCGATCTGAATCGTCAACAAGTTACCGTTACAAAAATTCACCGTATGTAACCGTTCTAAGATCGACACTACCACCGGGCTTTAAGCACTTTCCATCTAGCTTATTACAGCTTGATGCAAATTTATAATAATATCATGTTTATCTTAATTTTTAAATTGTAATTTCCAATCTCATGTCGAAGACATTCTTATCACAAAAACTTAATAATTATTTTAAAAACATAAATGATTGAATTTGATTTAATTATAAGTAACATGTACGAGTAAATGTTATAAAAAGTATTCTCTTTTCGTGTTTCTTCCAAGCTTTGTCATGGTAGAAATTTGTTGAAGCAATGGCGTAGTTTGACTTACATAATGTGTTCGTAAAAACCTACATTTAATTTTCAAATTAATTCAATTATAAGGAAAAACCACTTAAATGCTAACGGTCTAATACCAAGTATAGTGCAAACCAGTTGAAGACGATTCAACAAGGGACGTCTTTTTGCCGGAAAAAAATATATTTATTGCGTAATTTCTAATAAGTATTTTAAACCAATAACGTAGGTGAAATTCCTTTGTGTAACTGTAAAATTCTATATCATATTTCAAACATGTATCATGTGTGAAATATATGTACTCGTAACTTTACATTAAGTAAATGTAACTGATAATCGAATAACAATAATAAGAACAGTCTTTTTTTTTTTTTTTTTTTTTTTTTTTTTTT
>PDGT01000004.1:10637868-10663500 GCA_003671415.1 Megathymus violae | reverse complement strand
AAATAAGTCGCGGTCGATCGGTTTCGACGGCACAGTAAATACAGTCGAAAAAGTGAAGGACTTACTCGAGAGTATGTCGGAGGGGTCCGTCTGCTACAAGAGCAGAAACGGAAGTGAAGAACAGTCACGGAATACATACATATATGTAAATTCTTATTTGTTGTATAGTTCATGCCTGTAATACGAATAACGATATTCTAAAGATGAAATCTTATATATTCACCATACGTTCCAGATTTCAGTCAATGTGTATTGTCAGACAGTAAGTACCCGAGTCGACGTTTCACGCTTATTATTCGGAAATTCTAGAAATTCAATAGAAGACTATTCAATAAATTCAAGCCAGTCAGTCAAAGTTAAAGGCTCTAATTTGATTACCTTCATCCACGTAGGTATAAGGCAATCCGAATATGATCCGACTTGAACTAACGTAATTAATGTTGCTCGCTGATATACTCAATTTCCAATACAAGTGCTCTTTATCGAGCTGTTATTTACAGGTACTCGTATTAGGCTACAAACAATGAGAAAACTACAAACTATCTACCCATAAGTATAAAGAAGTATGAAGTCCGTTTGTGATTTTAAAATAACTATGTTGCGTCGTGTACGTAAAGTAATTAATTTATACAACCCAAACAAGAGTTTTTAAAATAATTGTCGTTCTGTTTGCCCGGAATAGTCTTGGGAAAGCTTAATTTATTATAATAGAACTTTCATTAGAACATAGATGAGTTCGTAGGACTACATACAGAGTAATTTTTACGTACCTGCTAGGTCTGAGTCTGATCATGGTCAACCAATTTTGACGGGATCTCAGCAAATTTTATATATGTTATCTAAAAAACCCAACCCCCCGATAAGATGTGTATCAACAACAACATTTGGTCATCGGCATCACCATCACAAATATGCCGCCGTTTTCTAGGCTATAGCTATCACACAACAAGAAAGTCTGAAGCCATAAAATTCAATGGCTGGTCGATTAACGTCTGAGTATTTTTAACACGTTATCCAAATTACTTTCTTCCTTTTTTACCGGCTGTTAATATTAAAAAAAACTATCGCAATAATTTCACATTTGTTCCACCTTGAAAACAATTACAGGTCTCTAACCCTTTATTTATATATTTATCATTCTTGCGTGTATTTAAATCCACACAAATGGATTATGTTTTTGAAGTTGGTTGAAAACAACAGGAACCGCAGGAGCAAGATGTTTCGTGTTCACATTGTTTATTACAACAATTACGTAAAGGGTAGTTAGTGACCATCTGCTTCACCTAACTGACCGGTCGCTTCAGAAGCCGACCTGCGCTCGTGTGTGTGTATTTGAGGAGCTGTGTTCTTTTAACACCCAAATCTAACGGCTACGAAGTGTATCGGTGATTGAGCGAGTTCGCTGATTCGATTAATCGATTAGTCATTAATTTGTAGTTGTATCTTTATTTGTAATAGAGATATCCTTGGATTACATTGCAAACTTAAAAAATTATAATAGGGGAGGTTGATATTTTCAAGTTCGTATGTAATTATATGAGTACTGTAGCGACAGGAAGGTAATTTCGAAAGTGGGGATTATCCGATTAAATATAATTTTAGTAAATATAGACATATCGGCTTAAATGATTAATTTAGTTAAAATTATCAGAGAGATCAAAAGTTTCCTATCCTCAGATGACATTCAATTTACAACTGTTCGACAGAAAATTGATGCATGTTTGTTCTGAATAGGCAATATCAACTTCATTTCTTTCAATAATTTATAGTCTATACCTATTACATACACTTCTTATTCCGGCCTTACTGTACTAGAAAAGTGATGGTAATTTCTTTAACAACCATTAGCATTTTTATATAATTCTTGCGTGTAAAAATCAAAGTAATAAGTTATAATAATAATAATGTAACTAACAATAATATAATTATATAGGATAAAATGTAACAATTCCAATTAACTACATAACAAAACAATGTTGAAAATCCTGATAAGATAATATATATGTAGTATAAGCTACGCGAAAACACTTATAAAATTTTAAATAAAATCAAATTACAAAACTATCCCAAGTCATGGCCATTGGGATCAAAAAATGAACAAAAGTGACGCGTTCTAAATTCAATCAACGGTCAGATTGAGTCACAGACAAAAGAAGTTCTAGTGTCCTGTCGACCCACACGTAAATAAAATACCGAATTTCAATTCCCCATATATCTGTGGAAGCCGTAGAAACACTATCGAAGGTGGCGAGATGAGCGAGCAATTAAAAAGCGTTTCGGCTGTGAACAAGCTGTATATTGGTAATCTACCGATGGAAGCAGACGAGGCAGCGGTGAGGTCGCTTTTCGCTGAGCACAATCTTGCAGTGGCCGACATTTCTGTAAAACGCGGCGGGTACGCCTTCGTCGACTTTCCGGACCAGTCGGCTGCGGACCGAGCTATTGACAAGCTACACGGTAATAATATTTCTTTAAAAATAAGTTACTGCAGTTTCACATGTTAATGACATGGTAGGTGATAGCTATAATTAAGACCAGATATCGTAGCAAGCAAGGCTCGATGGTTTGAGTACAAATACTTTTGAAGCTTGCCTTTCAATTAGCTTGTGTAATTAAAATATTAACAGTGATCACAATAACAGATTCATTGATGCTTGGAGAATTACATATGAATTTAATATAGAGGTTTATATTTGTCTCAGAGTGAAATGCAACCTCTGCTTACATAGGAATGTAGGCACCACTAATAGCAATTAAAACACTATCGAGTTCGTTGCGGCACTCTTTTAATAAAATATAGTAACATACAAGAGAAAGTCTTAACAAGCACCCAGCTTCAGTAAATCAAATTGGAAAAAGTTCAGAGAAATAACAGTATGAGGAATTGAGAAGCATTTACAGTTCAAATTTACCCCTGTAATACTGAAAAAAATTAACTAGACAGTTGAACTGTGTAGCGTATTGGTTTAACCGAAACAAGAAAAATATAGCCCTACAGGTATTACTAATAGTTTCCCCGTCAAACGGCTGCTGCCACTAAATTGAAGGCGTTAGTTACAGCAGGAGTAGTACAGGGTATGATTGACTTAAATTAACTCTGAGAGATCCACAAACCAGTGACAAAAAATAATTGAATAAAGTCTAGTAAGATTTTACCATGAACTCTTACGTCCATTAAAGTTAAGACATTTAACTGCAGATAAAAACTATAAGCTTAAAAATTTTAACTTTTGAAACACGTGTTAGTTTTAGTTTTTTGCACTGTTTTATTGTATTACAATATTATTTTAGACTAAGTAATAACCTTCACAATTCAGTTCCATCACGGCACCATAGTCAGAGAAAGAAATAAAGAACTGGTCTGGTCTGTGGTTCGTGTGTTATGTTTTGAGAAATACGTAATTTCATATCTGCTATTACCAGTGTCATATAAATTATATTAATCCTTAGATAAGAAAAGAATACCTTGGAAATTATGTTTAAAATACTTTTCATGAATACTACAATCTGAATGATTCCCACTAATACAAACTCGTTCTGGTAAGTGGCGAGCATATGGAGCATATGCGAGAAGCATGAAGAATTACGCTTGAGAATAATTTTGCACAGAATGTAGCATATATCGTTTGAGCGATTTGGAAATACATACAGGTCGAATTATGTTCTAAACTGTAGTTTCTGGTTTGGTGTAGATGTAATAATGTTATTTATTTGCCGTATAATAAGCGGAAACTCGCTGGATTCAAAAGGCTCAGGGACAGGAATAATTAGGATACTTATGTCCTGTAGTGGACTCTCAAAAACTGTCGGTAGTTGGGTCTACTGCATTTCCAGTAGTATTTATAGGACCTGAAATGATTCTATCGAACTGTCAAAGTCAATGTGTGAACTGAACCTTTCGACGTATCGGCGGTATCTGCTTTCTTGACTGAATTAAACGGGCTTTGTTCCAGGATACTCATACTGTGGCCTGCCGCTCATCGTGGAGCCCTCCGTGGCCAGTAAGAAAATGTAAGTGTTATTAACAATTTTAGTGTATGATGAATGTTGAAATAATAAGATTTTTGGGACTGAATAGCACACTGACTGGAACGGTTTGAATCTTAACTGTTATACAGAGGGGTTCATATTGTGAACACAAAGAACGCTCCGCGGAATTTAGGGAATTCAACTTCGTAGTGACACAGGACGTGATATAGTGGAACAGTTAGGGTTGCGATAGTGTCAGCTTAGCAAACAATCGCAATGTCCTTCGACAAATTTGAACTGTCTAATTAAATGACATTTTTTTTCTTTGTTACATGATTGTTGAGTTAGAGACATCATCTATAACATTTGGAAATGGAACTCGGTTTTCGGTGCTTAATATTCACATCGAGTTCCTCTCACGAAGTGCCAAACATTTAAATTAAATCGTGGAAAAGTTAATGTGAGCAATGATGTCGGAATTGCTGTCGGCAAACGAGTTGGCCGGTGCAGTCGTTGTGAGTGGCTCTCGTTCACACGGCAAACACAAGCCACTCGGCACATTCATTCACGGTGATAAATCGGTTCTAGTGGAAAGTGGTGGCTGAGAGTTGTCTACGAGTATGAAATATGAAATTATTTACTGCAATATGTACTACCACTGAATAAATTTTCGTTAAACTTTTGTTCGGCTTCAAATAACTCGCAGAACATGCAGACTCCAATAGCTTGTAGCAAGCAACATTTTCTATTCAGCGCCTGCCTATTTTGTTTCCTTATTTCCATCGTTATGAACTAAATGCAACAGTCGTTTTAATCCCACACGTTCATAAGTACCTTCTTAGTTTCTTGAAAATTGGTCACTCACACTGTCAAACGGGTAGCAGAAAAGATACGCAATAATAGCACTTTCGATCCATCGCGGTTGGCCGAGCCTGGAAATGGCGGCTCAATCACTTCACAAGTGCCATACGCGACAGACAAAACAACAACATCACTGATCGACCGAGACGTGGTACGAGGTAATGGCATGCCAATACACACATTTCACAGTAATAGAAGTGGGAATTACTTTAAAAAGTTTATGTAATTAGATTTACCCGATAATAAATGCTTTAAAAGATTTTCGATTTTTGTTTACGAAATTTTTCCACTAATTATCTAAGTAATTTATTGAGTTACAATAATCCGCCCTCGCTTCACTAGAGATACCCTACGACTCCTTACGTTTAGAAATTGCACCCGCATTGTTTAAGGGACTGGATTTTAGTTTTATTAATGAAACAAATTTATTTATTACATTAACTGCAGCCAGGCATTCAAAATTTTACTTACTACCATCTTTCCTATTCGGCGGAAACAGATATATTTTCCAGGATATAAAGAATTACTACATTGTAACATATAACTCGTATTATGTTATTCCATAATGCTATTATAACATACCATGCCACGTGTCACCCTAATCTTTTCAGTTTTTCTAGCGTGTTCTAGCGTTATATATAGACTTACAAATTAAAAAGCAAGTATATTCATGCGAATCAACTACTGACCCGTAAATAGGCAAAAGGTTAACAACTTGAGAGCCGATTTCACAGTACTTACACAGCTCAGATGGAGCAACGGTGCACTACAAAAATGGTTCAAGAAAAGGTATTTTGAGAAAGGGTGAATTTTTATTTCTCCTTCTTATTATAGCTATTTAACTTTGAGCAAAGACCAATTTTTAAGTGACAAATTATTGTTGTGAATAATTTGATAATACTAGAATATAATTTAGTCTAAGGATAATTAGATCCTGGATGCCATTGAAACATTTCTTACATTGACGGCTGAGAGTTTTTGTTTAGTAAAAAAGCTTTCTAGCCTCACACCAGTTACCAAGGAACAGCCATAAGAGCTGAATCGTAGCGGGTATGCTGTTGATCATCTTTCCGCACTACAGCAGCAAATTTAAAATTTAATAAAATTGTAACAAGATAGTGACTGCTGCTTCTGTTCTGGTCTGAAGCTTTTTGAGCTTACTACACGCTGCTCTAGTTCCAATTATTGGAAGGGTTAATCAAAAATTCAGTGTCACAAATAATTTTACCCGAATGCTTCTAGGTTGAGTTGGTGACTGCTATATAAACAAATGAACTCACGAAAGTAAAATGCCCTCCAGAGCACAGGATTTTCGAGAAATTTTGATGCTCTCAGTCACCTATCGAATATACTAACTACTCCCTAAATTACTTAATAAAGTCGACCAAATACAATGAACAACTTGGCCAGCGTGGCGAACTTTAAAAACCTAGTCCATCATTGGGATAGTAGTAGTTGTAATGAAGTACAGGCACGTGTCGGTTCGCCGCCGGCCTCGTGCAATTTTCTGCGAAAACAATTCCGCTTACTTCGCCATTCAACGGCCCATTGTTAGTGACACAATACATCGGATGTGTTGCGTCGAGAACGGCTTAGAAGATTCCTCCACGTTTTAGAACCTTCCGTCTTCGCCGATTGTAGCGATAGACAGAAAGCAAAACTCAAAAATATTTATAAAATTTTAGAGATATACTCAATCTTGCAAAACTATCTCATAGTGTTCATACTGATTGTATCTTGTTTGAACATTAAAACTGGATTTCGATGCAGCTACTTACCAATAATAAAACAGAACTAGTAACGAATCCCAGTTTGAACTGGAAATTTTAGCGAGACAAATAGATTTCGCTGCATGAAAATATCCTATATTATGACATTAACATAAGTTCCAAAATCCAGACAAACAGGAAGTGTATAAATATAAGTGCAATAGTATCTATTATAATTTACGTAGCATGAAACGCAAAGCATTTGCCGTACTATGCTTCGTTGTTTGGTTATTTTATATAGAAGTCCCAGTTCAAACTAATTGGAACGTGATTACTTAACGCGCGATACTCGGACGCATGGAGAAGAACTAAACTAACTACGTATGGAACAGCTAACCGCTGTGCTCGGCGCACAGATTGAGCGAAACAATGTGAAATAAACAGTTTGTTGGTTGATACTGACAAAGTAAGTGTTTGTATTGATTAAGTGGTATGTAAAGAAAAACTAACAAGATTACAAGTAAGTAAGTTCGGGTGGGTTCAGGCTGGTTGACTTAAAATCATACCATTGGAGATAGAACCATTCGGGAACATTGGAAAACTCTTAGTCATTCATCATTATTACAACCCATAACTGTCCCATTGTTGGGCTTGAGTCTCCTCTCAAAACGAGAAGGGTTAAGGCTCGCTACGATGTCCATGTGCGGATTGGCACACTTTTACATAACAACCAGAACCGATCCGAAAAAAATAATAAGCTATGACTTATCTATTCGACGAAAAGTACGAGATCCTCACCGTCTGAGGTCGTGCACAACATTGAAACACCGTCACTAACGCGCTGACGACCATGAAAATACAGGAAAACATGCTTCTTAACCAAGCTTTTTAACCTCCAATTTGTATGAGAGAGCAGGCACTTAAATAGGATAAATCTCAACTGGTGGTCAAATGGCCTACAAGGATAGGGATCTGTCACTAATGAGTTTACACATGGCCATTACGACCATAATAATGTGCTCTTCAATCTAACACCGATATTAAGACATTATTGTTTTCCTTGTGTGTAGTGTAACCGTGCCCAGCCTACAAAGCGCCAGCACCACGCAGCTTCAGGAGAGCAGTGCGGATTCGACGGCGGCGGGCTGGAGGTAAGTATCACTTAAGCTCTCGAGCGTAGTGTATATATGATAACTTGTACAATTTGTTAGACCATGCGAACCCGTGTTTCTTGCTGGCAGGTTATCCAGTTGATTTCAATCGTTTTTTACACTCAACTCTACGCAGCTCTAGTGCGAAGTGTTGAAGTTAGTAATCAAAATATCTCTGAAATTGTTACGTCGTCTGCACCTGAATCTCGCGCATGTATCAGTCTACCGACCTAAGGGGCTCGCTGCGGAATCACTAATCATTTTGATTTTTGAAATTGCGATTCACTGACAGAACTTGCCAACTTTTATATTATGACAGCAAACCCGTAATGTTATTAGCCGTAGAATGATTCCACTCGAACCCCCTGCAACCCTGATGAAAGGCTGTATTACCAAAGGCAGTGGTGCTTAACCTCTTTCACGTTTACAATCAATACAGATAATACAGGTCTCCTTTTAAGTGTAACGATTCAACATTCGCTTATTGTTGGTTTTGTGGAGTGTGCGAGATATAGGTAAAACAACGAGCTTCCAGTGCCAACTGTTTATTAATTAAATAACAAAATAACATCACACTATAATTAAAAACAACAAAGCTGTTATGTTGTACGGTCAAAAATAACACAACAAAGTATTACAGGCTAGCTTGTCAAATAAAAAAATAATCGAATAAATCAATTTACCATTGAAATATTGCTTTACGCTGATACGACCCAAGCCTGTCTGTACTCATAACAATAACCTGTGCAGCCTACACACTGCAATTTGGCTTTGTGGCGTCCCTAGCTGGTTGAATTCCTACTTCTTTTATTTAACGATGACAACGGCAAAAAACTGCGAGATATTATGCCTTATTGCTGTACATTTAATAAAAGAATAGCGCTTAGAAGATGCTTTAATAAAATTCTTTTCGCTTTACATTTTAATATGTCTAGGTGTGACCCGATTTAAGGTTGACACTTTCATATTAAATTGCTTCAGAGCAACATATTTCGGTAATTGTACTTTTGAACGGACAACATTTTTAATGTAATATGTAGTGGCAATAATGTTATTTATTATCTTTTTGTGGCACACATACACATTGCATTTATATGCGTATATTTGTTTTATCAAGACAACAACAAATATCATAGTTATAGTAAGTAACGATCAGTGACACATTCACCAATTATTTATGTGAATTTATAAATATATTCATTTTTGTTAATAACCTGTTTACTACTGATCTATTCGTAATAAATCTGTTAAGTAGCTCAAAAGTCATAAGATCACCAACAGATGCGCTGACGATTGCATATATTCAAATGTATTCTCTTAATATGAAAAGCCCTCGTCTTAAACAGTTCGATTTTAATATGATTTTGAAACTATAATCTGTTTACTGTCAAAGATGTGGTATAATAATTTTGTCATGTGAACCACAAGCGGGCCGTGAATGTTGAAATCTTTACTTTTATTCCATAAAGAACTCTTGGAAGTTATGTTGCTTAGAAAACTTTTGGCAACCCTATTCAATGTAATATAATCTAGCATGTTTGACAACCGATTCGGGTGGTTGTAGATTGTTATTACCAAAACTTTGGATTGTTTGTATGCGCCTAAATCGTGATAACTAAATCAAAAAGGCTGTGTTATTAAAGTGACCACACACGTTACAATGGGTCGTTATGGTCGTGCTAATATCGCGTGACACACGTCGTTCGCTACACACTGCTCAAAACGTAAAGAGTCGAGCACGTAACATAGGATTTCGTTTTAAGATTTTTTTAACACGCCGTCAATTATATTTTTGTAGGTAACTACTTCTCCTGACCCAATTTGAAAAAAAAAAACGCCAAATTGTGGTTTACAGTCAATACAATTGTTAATGTTCACCCGTACTAAAATTTCGTACTACTTTTTGGGACACGTATTGCATAATTTGTATCCATTTCTTTTAACAGTTTGCGACACATTTTTAACATGTTCCCATAAAAGAATTAGAACTTTATACACACTTTGTTTCATTCCGTCACGGTAGGACTTTGAAAGATCCTTCCTTAGGGCTTATTTACGTTATATAAAGAATTTCTACGTTATACAAAGAACTAAGGAACTTCATAACGAATGCAACGGTTTATACAATGTGTAGTCTGTCAAACATATTTCGGATTTTTTAAGTAAATTCTAAGAAAATCGTTGCCTTTGACGCGCAACAGGAAACAGTAAAATTAAGTCACAAAATTATTGTAGTAGGAGATAACGTATATAGAGCTCTGAGGCATAGGATGGCATAATATGAGAAACAAAGCAGCACGTCACCTTTGTTTACGACGTGTATAATTTGAAACTGGAAGAATTTACACTGAAGCTGCTTAGTACTAAAACGTTTAAATTACGCAAGTTTGTGATATAAGATCATTGTATCCTTTTATTTTTTGAACAAACAGCAATAGCAACTTCTATCTTTACCCCTCGATTATCAACGTAATCACTATGACTGCACTGGAAATAAATTTTTGTATATACTAGAAACCCACTCTCATATACCTTTGGAGAATTCGGCACGAACAGATCAAGGACAAAAAAAAACTAAAATAGAAATTAGTTCTATATAGAGATAACTAAGTACATACATGCATAAAATTTTCAAAAAAAAGTACGATGTGCAGATTCAACCACTTAGTATTATTATTATTATACATTGTATTTGACCGCAGATGTTTTGAATATTTTTATAGTACACACAAAACGTTCTATATGTCGCCGTGGATTTAATTCAACACATCAATGGAGAATTTACCAAAAGGATTATAACTAGCGCCGCTACCTCGGAGTTGAACATTGAACGATTTAATTATATTCTTGAGAGTCGTTTCTATCAATTAGATTTAAATGTAAAGGCACTATAATATTAATATAATAATATTATAGGGGATCATATCTATTGAAATTGAACTCCGTTAAAATGAACGCAGCGCTCTCGTACTGCTTTTAATTTTCGATGAAAGCGTCAAGTGAAAACGTGTAAACACAGAACCGTGGGATGGTGTGAAATACAACAGCAAGCTTTGCGTGTTTCAGTATCAATTTGGTCGGACCAATGTACTTCAAATATCGTAGTGTCTAACCATACTTGATGTTCATTAGTAGGTATAATTGCTGATTAATTGTACTCTCCGCAACTCCCTCCTTTAGACAGTCGCTGTTTCGTCGACTAGGAACTATAGCATAACGATGTTTCTACACACATTAGCCCGTTGGGTATTGGTAATCGGGACAAGCGGAATAGATTATTCGTTTACTCTTAATAAGTTATGTATAATATTATTTCGGCATTATTTTAAGTTGTCTTATAAGAAAATATTTTTTTTTAGTATACAGCACATGATAATTTTTATTTATCGTAAATAACGTAGTGAAAGGTAAGTTGAACAATGTAATTAGGCACAAATTCGATTGCCATTTGGTTTATGTAAGGATCCTATCAACCACGACATGATTTCATATTTTGATTTCGACGCTAGAAAGCCGATCAGCAAGTAGATTAATCTCTTACTTGACCGACAACTCGTCGGTGACGCATCTGGTATTGCGCTTTGTAATTAATATTCGAGCGGCAGAGTTTTATCTTGTTCAAATGAGCAATCTGCGACTGCAGCTGGCATGTATTTAATCGGTGGTGGTGAAGCCTCCAGTGACGTCACTTGCAACGCCCCCTCATCCCCCGTGGCGCGGCCCTCGCCGCCTCTTGCCGTCTCTTGTTCCTAATGGAATGCAACGCTTGTTCACCGACCGCAACACTTTTCCATCTTTTTTGCCCCACGTCGGTCGCTTTCGAATTTGCTTTAACTTTTGATTTGAAAGAGCAAATACATTTACAATTGGTGACAGGTTAATAAGTTTTTGTGAGTAACGGTAAAATATAATATGTTTGGCTTATTGGATTTGTCATAAATATTAGCTAAATTCATCAAAAAATAGTCGGGAGTCGGTGTAACTATAAAGTATTTTTGACTGTTGTTAAACAAACTGCCTTTTATCTTCAACTTGTTACTCAGCAATTACAGATGAATTGCCAAATTGATTTGTGAGAATCAGTATAACTTTCAAATGTTAATGTTTTTTTTAATGAATTTATACCTATTTAAAAATACAAATTAAAATGTTCATGTTTCCCTAGGTAATTAGCAGATTGTTTCTTAACGATGTCAGTGGTCGCGGATAGACAGGACCAGATATTTCTCTAATATTTCAATTTTATTTCTTTTCCTTCACAATGCCACCGGCAAACAAGGCGATATCGCAAAATTGAAAGCAAGTATTTTACTTCATGGCTCTAAAAATACTGTTTCGTAATTATACATAACGCTTTCCTTTCTATAAAACTCGCTCCACTTAACATAATAATAATTCCTACCGAACTGAGTCACGGTTAATCTTTTCGTTACCGTTGAGTTGCTCCAGGCATGAGAGCCTATTCAATACATGATGACTAGGGTTCTTGAAGGTCTCCGGACAGCACGTGTTCGCGACCGGTAGCCGCCGCGAAACATGCATAATATCAGCTCATACGCTTTGTGCCGCCCCAGTAAGACATCACCGGACCGTTTCAACCATCTGGTTGATGTCGCCGCGACCATTTAACGTAGGCTGCCCCATGATAATATGATCACAAAGGCGGAGTTGAAATTAAAAATTAAATGTAGCTTAAAATTGAAACGGGCCATGGAGGAAGGAATATATTTTTTATACCTTAAGCGGTTTCGATGACAAATGCTGTTGGTGTAAGAGGGTGCATTAACATTGATGGTTACTAAATCGCGAAGAGTGAACGTCTTGACACTTTGTCTGTGTTCGCTGTTAGCGGTAGTAGTAGTGGTGTGGTACGAAGCAGCAGGTGGCGGCGACGCTGTGAATTGGGCGTCGTACTGGGCGAGTCCGGGAGAGGGGCTGCAGGGGCGACGGAGCAGGGTGGGGAGGGTGCGGGTCGGCACGTGGATCGATGCGAACCGCGTCGCCCGGGCTCGCCTTGCAACTTGCGAGCTCTGGGTGCCACTGTCCCCGACTCCCCGTGATCTCCCTGCACGGTATTGTTTGTGCACAGACCTACCTTTGAACAAGCTCGTGTTTGCTTGATTCGTTTTTCCCTTTGACGGGTGGCAGGGAATTGTAGTCTGCCGATTTCCCTAATCGCTACGATTTATGTTTTTGTTGCCGATTTTAGTACTTTGCCATTGTCAGAAAATCCCGCTTCAACGTAAATGTTTCTTTGTTGTTTTTTCTATTGACGTGTCACAGGGCAATACGTGCCAAATTCACTATAGACGCTTATCCTACGTACCTAGTATTCGATTTGTAGAAAATGACTGTAACCCCTGATTACCTTTAGTACGGAATTGTAGTTACATCAATAGTTTCCCTAATAAATAACACTATTGTTAATAAAACAATCGATTGTTTCGCAAATCACAAAAATTCAGTGCGAAACGCTCAGCTTATAGAAGTTTATACATCTAATAGTAAAAATCCTCTTATCTTCATTCGACATTGTTATTCGAAGAAAACGAAAGTTGCACTTTCATTCATTGAGTCAGAGACCGTAGGCGTGAATGAATGCGCATTCACCGTTGCAGTCGGCCTTCGTGCCAGTTGTTAATCGCTTGATGAAAAGCGTGATTTGACAGTTTGTTTTCCCCTTCAAGAATAGTGGTGCAATACGAGTTGACATTAGCTTTTAACGTTTCATACCAACAAAAGCAGTGTACACTTTAATATGACATAGTAAATACTACAACGCGTTAGCCAGATCGGGGATAATACGATCAAAATTATAATTAACGCCTCAGGAAGTCCGCAAACAGCGGGGTATCACGTTGAATCACGCCAATTTTAATGTAGTTTTTAATAAACCCACATAGCATAGTATGTTATGCGTATTTTAATAGTGTTGATCGGCAACCCTTTTGTGATGTTTCTGTTACAGAGGGGCACGAGCGATGGTGACCACTTAACTATCACTTTTGTAAAACAAATAGTTTGGTGAATACCGGTTACTGTGCTCGTTATTGAGTTATGGCGTCATAAACGTGTATATTAGTTGAAACTTCTTTATTACCGTTCTGATTTGAAAATAGAAGAAACAGTAAAGCGACAGTAATAAGAGACTAACACATATCTATAGAATTTAACCTGCAAGAGAATGAGATTTAGCAATGTTGCACATTGCTCGGTCTCCTCTTTCTGCAATGCTTCCTATCTTCCTCACTCTTGTCTATTACGCGGTATACGACATGTGCTTGTGTGTCGTCGAACCGAGAGTGGCGTCCATATAGTGAGTACAGTATATATTTCACTGTTGAATTATTAAAGTAATTCTGAACATTGTTGTGAATATCTGCAGAAAAAAAACATTTATCCTTCTCCCCGTTACTCTGCATATCTCTCATTCCCTCTAAATACATTTTTCTGGATGTTTTCCTTTCTACATCCTTTCTATTGTCCAATAATTTCATTAATGTTCAATTTTTTAATCGATTGATCAAAAATATTAATTCACATATATATTCATCCGTTACTATGGTTATATGTGTGCAATAAAACTTTTTAGTGAACATACACGTCCGTCAGACATTTATCCTTTAATTCACCGTCATGTACGTCGTAAATTAATTTTCAACCTTCAATACTATAATATAATTTCCTTTAGGTAAATACTTCGCGCTATCCATTATATAATTTCTGTTATGTTACGATTACGAGATATGCGGTTATTAACTTACTACATTACATAATAAAGTTGTAAAATTAATAATTTATCATACCATGAAAAAAATTTTACGGTTTACCGTTACGAGTACCTATGTGAGCGTTGAAATATGAACGCGTTGAACACAACAGAAAAAATGTAAGATACTACCTACCGTTTGAATACTATTCACTTGATAATAATAATCTCATATTGTGAGCTTCAAACTGTGAATGTTATGCGAGAGGTCGAATTGCCAGGTGTGTGGTGCCTATGTGTGTGTAGGGCGTCTCGATTCCCAGGGGTCTGTTGGATACATCGTCTCTCGTCCTTGAATGGGATGTCGAAAATCTTGAAGTTGTTTTCTTATATTAGACACATCGATCTTCATTTTGTATCTCAGTTTTTTTATTGTATTTAGTAGTAGCAGCCGGCTAATTTCCCATGTGATGGTGAATGGTTAACGCTGCCGATATTCTACTTGGAGTGCCTGGCTGCTTTTTCTTACCGTACTACTTCTGGTATAGGGAGCTCAAATCAAAATGTGCAAATCAGCAAATACTGAAGATGTGGCGTCTTTCGACTTCCGAAGCATGTATGTAAAAAGCTAAATCGAATAAAAACCTTCAAGGAGATTTGTTGCACATCTACATCGCCAAGGGGCACCACCGGCGTATTGCAATAACGTTGAGAAGAAAACGTTAAATCCTTTGTTAAAAGTTTAGCACAAGTTACTGTTCCATACAACTTTATATAGGGTACAGTATAACTAAAAGCTTTCTAACTTAGCACTACTGGGTCGGTGCTGCAGTTCATACACCTTTATACACTTTGTTTTCTATTGTAATCTATATGTAGTCTATATGAGTGACATACTTCAAATAAAACGATCTATCTATATCTAGACATCTTTCATATCATTTCACAATGCCCCAGCACCAACTTCGGGCATCAGCAACCCTTATCGCTCCAACTAAGCACTAGGCGGTATAGACGAATGTCCGATGTTAATTAAGTGAAATCACCGATTTGTTTTTGTCAGTTATATTAACCGTACTCTTTTATTTTAGAAACAATTAAACCCGTTGTTTGAACTTTTTGCTGTTCTTAATGGATCGTATTTGTGTACATAATTAAAAAATTAAAAGGAAGGTTGCTTACACGTAATCTCGAAGAAGTATATTTTTACATCATGATGTTATCCTCACTGTGTATTGTATAGTGTATAGGAACATAAATAAAATGATTAATGAAAACAATTGTAGTCCTTGTATTGTATTTTGTATTTATTTTTCAGTAAATACAAAAATATTGATACAATCCTATCTGACAATACAATTCTAACCGAACCTAACCGACTCCTGATCTTTTTTTTCATCCTCCGTCGATTCCCCTATCGGTACTTCTTTTTTGGCAGCGCTGCGTAACATTACCCTTTCGAAATGTTTGCTTCATTCCCTTTCCCATGAAAAGCTTTGTAAACACATAGTCAACTTCCACATTGACAAATGGTCAAATGATTATCAATTGTTACCCTCTCAGGATGAACCGCTTGTTAGCTTCCAGATAGTGGGAATTTTTCCCACTATCAAGCTTATTCGATTGAATACCGAGTGAAAACTTGCTCCGAATCAATTTTACGCGTACTCATCTTCACACTTCCCGTGCACAAGTTCGACACAAGGATATAACTTCAGAACATTTCTGTAATAACTATGCATGATTTCACTACAGTTATGGTGTCACTATGCCAAATGTTTATACCGGTGTATTTTAACACTTTGGAATTAGCGCCCGATGTCTTCGCTTCGATAACTTCATAACGTAACCTTCTTTGTCGTGACATTGTTATTCTAAAATGATTTGCAATCTGTCATATCCTTTAAACTGTGTGAAACTTGGAACACGCAATGAAGAAAATTGTCATTATCTACAATGTTCTTAACACTATCATGTTTAATTTCCAAATTGTCAATATGTCACGTAATGTACCTAGTGCGCGTGCTGACAAATCGCATCAAATTAGGAAAACTTTAGCATGCAGTATTAATTTACCAGGCGAGATTAAACGTCTAGTCGTTTGTTGAAACTTTTGTGCGTCTCCGTATATCCGAACTTGGCTAATTGCTCTTAAGAGGATTTAGTAGAGTATATTGCTCGGTTAAAAGGATCGAAATCAATAGGATTAAGAATATCGGCAAACTGAGAGCACTTGTTAAGTAGAAATAACTTCAAAATACGGACCAAAAAAATTCAATTACTGTACAACTATGCAATATACACGATTGTAATTTTATTTTCGTTACTTCTTATGTATTATAATTCAAATAATTAAATAACTACAACACCAAACATCGAAATATCTGTCATGGTGTCCGTCAATTTTAATTTTATGATTTGTCATTAGCAGGTAAAAGTAGTATAGTAAAACTTCTACACCGCTTTTGGTTGGTTTGAACGATAGTCTGACTTAAATATAATAAACATACATGTACACACCGTTGCACTCCTTCTACAGGTGACGTGCTTCTTAATGAAACTGCTCTTGAGTTAATAATGTCTATAATAATAAGGCGTCGGTTTGAATGACTTAATAAAAAGAAGTAAATCAAGCTTAATTGACCTCAGGAACTATACTACGCATCCAAGTGTAGTTAGTCTACTCAGTTTGTTATAACTGTTGAGCGTTAAAACAACCATATTAAAAATATTCTGAACCTTCTCTGGAAGGGATCTGAAAGGCTTCAGTCGCGTGGCATACGAACAGTATCGTTGAGACTATTCGAACGATCGTTACAGTTTTCGAAGGCATTTTTGCCGAGATTAGACGACGTGACGGATGTAGTTAATTGGATTTCGAAATGAAAGCCTAATATAACTTTGAAATTTGGTAAATAAATATATATTCATTCTTCATTCATTTTGCCACTTTTGCTATAAACCACATTGTTTTTCAAATGGAGACAGGCTGGCGGTCGGTCGCCCCTTACACACCTGCATCTACTCGAAGCTAATCTTACGTCACGTCACGCTAGACAATCACCTCCCGTATCGATCCTGCAAACTCCCTTTGAATAACATTATAATGTCATAATACAACGCACTACAAACAATTGAGTGATCGACCATACAGAGCATTTTCGGGCGTAATCTGTATTTGGATTGATGAAGGTTAACCGCTAGTTCCAGAATTTTGAGCCGTGTCTGATGCGATAAGGCACTACAAACCCGTACCAGAGCAAAGCGGTGGAGTTAGCACCTGGCCTCCTTAAATACGAGAAACGCGTGTTGTGAAAGGTGTCCACATTTGATAAAAGCTAAACTTTACCAAAGTAGGTAGGAGATACTAGCAGTACCTACTAAATAAATGCTAACGTACATTTCTTTCCTTCAGATAGATTCCTTCAATTCATACAGACTACTACTGTATTTGCTATCAGCGACACGCATGTTATATATACTCCCACAAGTAACAAATAAAGGAACTTGGACTGATTTTCATGTTAAACGACATTTATTAAACATTGCACGAATAAATCTGACTCTGAAGGTATTTCTGTCGCCACATCGTGAGCGGGGCACCCCGAGTGGCGATTTATTATGCGATTGAAAACGACGAAGGCACGGAGTATCCCATTTAACGGACGGGCTCGGAGCCCGCTCGATATGGGTCGCGAGGGAGGAGGGGGGAGCACTTAGCTCCGCTATAAACATATTACGAGCTGTCGCAGACTCTGCGGAGTCTTTCGACTCAGTTCGCGCATTTCTAGCTAGCTACAGGCAGTGCAGGGAAGAAACTTTTAAATTATTGAATTATTAACATGAATACAATTATTATTGTTACATCTTTGTAAAACACCACTTCGACTGGAATCGTTCTCGATAAAGAAATAATACGATTGGCAAGCTTTTAAGAGTTCCTTAGTTATTAGTCATAGCATGCATAGCAAGTAAGTTGGTTTTCGCGACAGTGTAGGTACTCGGAGAAATTCCTAATTTGCAAATAATCTTCCTTAGACGGCTAATGACCGTTACAATATTTCATAGTAACAACAAAATAGTACAATAGCAATACAATGCTACGGAATTTTTTAATAGACGAAGGGCTCAAGCTCCCTAAATGTTTTTTTTAGATGAGTGCGATACGTTAACTTCGGGGACCCGGCAATCGCTGTTCTGAAATATTTAAGAAAAGCAAATTATCATCATTACAATCAGCCCTTTGTAGTCCACTGCTACACATAGGCCTCTCCTAAGACACGCCACTGAACCCAATCTTCGGTCTCCTCTTCTCCAGCCACTGTCCACTGCTTTGCACGCATCGTCGCTAAATCTTATCACAGGGCGTCCTACTCTACGTTTGCCGGTGCGCGGTCTCCACTCCAGAACTAATCAACAATACGGTTACGGTCCCCCGGCAAACGTGACCAGCCCCCACTGACACTTCAACTCGCTAATTATTTGAGCTATGGGGATCAGTTTCGTTCTCTGGCGAATAACTTCGTCTGGGATTTAATCCCGGTGCGAGATAGCGAGCATGGCGCCGTAGACCGGTGGGCGAGATTAAATTGGTAGACTAATCCCACCGTGAGTGTCTACGTCTCGGCTCGTAGTAGTTATACGCCGTGACAGATAAGACGCACTGGCTGAAGACTTTGGTCTTCAGCGGCACAAACTTGAAATTGCTGGCAAATATTGAGTTTTAACTACCCACGTAACGAAAGTAATACATATGTATATATGTATCTATACATATAATAAAATTCTAACTAATCGCTTTCTGTACACGGACGATGTACGAGAACAACTATTATTAGGGGCCTTTATTAACGCAATAGAACCCAAAACATTAGTTGTTAGAATTTTTGTCTGTTTGCCGGTTTGTCGTGCGTTTGTTCGCTCTAATCTCAGAAACGGCTTAACCGATTTCGTTCTGGTTCTCACTAATGCTTTGCAGGAAGCATTCGTTTCGATGCAATTCATTAATAAATAAAGAACTTATAAATTAATATATTTCTAATTCATAAAAAGAGCAAAACCCAGTCCTAAAACAATGCAGGTGCTATTTCTAAGTGTAAGGCATAGTTAGTTGTTCTGTAGCGAAGCGATAGGTAGTCTGCTAGTTTATTAATATGCTTCGTAAAAGTAAATAATTCAATTAACGCGGCTGCGGCACGGTTTCACTACTATGGTACTTGTAAAAGAAAACTTCATCAATTCCGTAACAATATATTTATTTCTTCTGCTTAAACCAGAGCGAAAACTTGTTGTTCCTTTGTTTTTACCTTTTACCAACGTGAACTCGATGATTGCCGCCGGTAGTACCAAATGAACGGAAAATGGAGACTTATTTTTAAAGCTTCACTACGAATTGAGAACCTTTGTATTGCTTTGTTTATGGGGCTCTGGGGGTTTGTTGAACAATTTAAAATTTACTAAAATTACTGTAACTGTTTTACAGCGTAATTATTTGTTACAAAATGCGCTCGCGTTGCCCACAGTGACAAAATGTTACCCCGTCGACAATTTGTTGTAGTTTTATTGTTTATTGATCACAATAACCGTATTGTTATTCAATATGACGGCTTTAACACTGCTAAAGTCTAAAGGCTTTTGGCGTTTACTGAACCTGTCAGTAACGGAACACCAGCTGCTTTTTCCAGCAAATAGCCAACAAACGAGCAGACGAGCGACTAGATGGTAAGTAGTTACAGTCGTCCATGGATATGAGAGACACCGAAGGCATCACTGATGCGTTGTCGGCCAAGAAAGAATAGCTGAACCAAATATAAATTTAAAGGTTTGGGTTTTTTAAATATGGTAGGTATACGATCTGTTAATAACTTGGCCACAGTGTTCAGCAAGGCTCCTAGTTACAACTAAAATAAAGCATCCTCTAGAAAAATGTTACGTAGATGTCATCTTAATCGATTAAGTTCGTTCCCAACTTATACGATGATTGACGAGCGCACAAACTTTTGTATCCTTGCTGTCTGAGCCTACTCGGCAACATTCTACATTCTGAACCCAATAAACTAGTACCAGAATAATGAATTGGCTTAATTGTGACAAATAAATTTCGTGGTAAGCACGAAATTGTTCTTAAACGTATGATTTGTTTTTATAAAAAGAAATCTGTTATGGTCCCGTTGGACCTAACTAAACTCGTCCTTCTCAGGATTTAATACTTACCAAGAAAGACAGATTGAGTAAACTTTAGATTATTATGCAACCTAGATGAGATAGGGCGGGATTCACGAACTGCCGAACGACTATTATTCACCAAACGTCCAATGAAATCATCTCCGAACTGTATTGTCATTAGGGTATTCTTGCCCTACGCGATGGATCTTACATAAGAGAACTTTTTTACTGTAACGATTGCACTAGTGTATATATAAATATTAGTTATATTGTTATATATAAGTAATTTATTGCCAAAAGTGTTTTTGTTGTAAGCGTCCAAATTTTATTCGATTTCTACGTTGCAATAACAGCGAACGACGGGAAATTTGAACGGATTTAAATTATAACGAAAGGGGTTCCCTATAAAGAGGGTTCAAACGGGCTGATCAAGGTGTCTGAAGGGTGACGTCGACCTTAAGAAGATTGTACATTGTGTTTGTTATGTGAAGGGTCATCCTTGGGTGCATCATTTTCACATGATATGGTTAGCTTTAAATTTGCATTGATTTTAAAGTCCAAGAAACTCGAACCATCATGGTATATACATACATACATTGTGATGCATAAGTACTTTAATTTGTAACTTTAATTTCTTTTACATTGAGACTTTTTAAATGTGCTATCCCCAAGGGGTCGTGTCGTTAAGAGGGGTGGGAATAAAGGAAACGATAGCTGCATGATGTTTAACAAATCTTTCACTTCACTGAAATTATGAGACTTAACGAGTTCGATGTTTTACAGAATACAAAGGTTAACAGTGCAGCATTGCATTTAACAGGTTTAGACTGTGCCCTTGTGACATTACTTGAGAAAACGTTTTTATGTTATAAAACTAGGTACTCGACGGGTAAACTTTTATTTGTGTTTTGTGTGTACTTGTAACAAGGGAGCTCCTTTCGCGAGCGGAGGTCGCTACGCGGCGTGCCTGTGGGGTGAGGGGTGTGAAGGTTGTGGGGGCGCACGCGGCCGCAACAGGTACGACGCCCCAAAGCCGGGGCGAACGTATTTTTCAGACCGACATTTTTTGAGTCTACAAGCGAACAAGCCTCCTGATTGCGATTAACAGCGCCCGTGCAATATCCGTGACACGAGGGTTGTTTTGGACGCCTTGCTAGTCAACAAGGAGGATAGACATCCGGTCGGTGACAAAATGTGTATTTATATAATATTCACACTGAGCGGCTGGACCGATTTTGATGTAGTTGATTTTTTGTTTGTTTCATTGGGTCCCCGATTGATTTAGATTTACAATTGGACCTATTAGTAAAGAAATAACACATAGTATATACACAAATTATCAATTGTAATATAGATAAAAACGTTTTTTAGCAGGCAAGTTCGGGCAGGACGACATCAGCCGAGTCGGTTCCTGTTGATACGCCTATGTAGATAGCCTTATCGACCATTTTTGAAAATAATTTTGAGTTGTAGTCAATACTTGTCTACAATTCGCCCTGATGTTATGCATTAAGTTAGAAAAAGCCTGTTCACTCTTTCAATTAAAATCATCCACAGCGTAATTAATTTACGACAAGCAGACGCCAATCATTCATGGTAAGCAATCATTTATACGACGAAGTAAGACTCGTCGTCAGTACAGGAGGAATGTTTATAACGGTCTTGAGAAGTAGTAACTTTACTAACAATGACTTACTATAAGTATAGCAATGGATGTAGAGTAGGAGCCATATCGCCAATAATAATTTTAATCAAGAACACCTACTTAATCGATATTGTAAAACGTCTCCTAACAATCACTCGATGCGATACATTAATTTTATCGGACCGTTTATTAATTTTGTTTTCCCATTCAATTCAGTTTGAGGGCGTGTCGGAGTCTGGAGTAGTGTAATATGTTGTTACTTCTTTAGTACAGAAATGTTATAATAAGCGCTACAAGCAACTTAACAGGCTTTCTACCGTCTTAATCATCATGTGTATAAATATACAATACAGTGGCGACAGAGAATGTTTCAATTGCTTTTATACTGCCGAGGGATCGCCTGAGGGCTTCAGGGCTACGGTGCTTGTACGTAAGCGGCATTGTGTTTGTACGGTGACGCAAAAGAAGGAAAACTACATGTTAACTTTTTTATATTAAGAAATTTTTTGAAATGATCCACAACGGAAACATTAACTAACGTACTACGATGGTGTTGTGTATATTAATAATCACAAATGTTATGTATTATTATTACGTATTAATTTTGAATAAATAACATATTAAGAATTTTTCGTACGCTCGAAGAACGCGTGTAATATGATTTTACAACATTTCTCATCTTGCTCCAATCACTGAATCAGGTCAAATACCGATATTTTTGATATCTTTTATAATAAGGTAAGTGGTGGTAAATTCTAAGATGTTGATCGCACTAACTCATAAAAACCTGTTCACACTCCTCTCGAAGACTCCGACATAATTAACAGCCGGAAATGTCGTCGCGTATGCCGGTTAAAAATTGCCTACAGTTGCAACTTTAGGCACTATAATCAAACTATTTAAAATAATTAATAACATTTACTTGAATTATTATGGGTAAATATTTATTTAATATTTTTTTTTCTATCGGAAATTGAGCATTTTGACTAAGGGATAAGGAAGAAAGTAATTTTAGACCACACAACATTACATAAACTGGCCGTACCTAACTCGCCATCACGCTGAAATTACAAAAGTAATAAAAAATTATGACTTCAGTACTTCCTCCCCCGCCCGTTATAAATAGCTTCATGGCAAACGCCGTTGTGATATCGCGTATTATTAAACCATGGCTTACAAATCCTGCATACGTCACAACACGATTTTAATAGAATATCGGTAATGTACCGATCAGATCGCGTCCGCGATCTCATAGTACAGGTACAACTAACTAGTGGAAATCGCATTGAGCATATTTTTCAATTTTTGAACACATCTGATTAGATTATTAAAACAACTAATGAAATTATTTTAATGAAAATGTCTTAAAGCCCCACGTTATGCCAAGTAACATTTTAATTTTAATGATTGGTGACAGTTTGGACATTAAGAGGTGCCAAATTATAAAATGTATTGAAAAATTACTAGATTTACACAGCAGTACTAAATGCAACTTTATTATATGTGTTTTTCCATACTGTAATAATCGAAATAACAAAAAAATTAGCACATATTATATAAATCTAAATCTATTATTGTATAATTTGACAAACCATCATAGCGATGCAATTTTTTTATTTTGACATTAATAAATTTATTTCAACTTTTAAATTGACAAAGGATATGTATCTGCAATTGAAATATAAACGTCAGTTAGCTACATTGTTAGCTTATAATTTAAATGATACAGTTACATGTAGTGTTAATAAGACTATTGACATATTTATACACTGTGGTAGTAGTACCACTGATTGTTCTTTGGACATGTGTACTGTTACAAGTACAAATAATATTTTGAACTACATATTAAGACAAAGGAAAAGCTCTTCAATATGAATATTGTACATAAAAATATAAAGGGCTTATCCGGCAAAAAATTGGAAATAAAATTATTTATTAGACATTTTAATATTCATGTATTTTGTGTAACCGAGCATTGGTTATCAAATGCTAAGGGTAACTTAAAATTCGATAATTACAAATTGTCAAGTCTTTAGGGGGACTGCGATTCATGGTGGGTCACTAATCTTAGTGCACAATAGTATATCTTCTAAGAACAGGAAGCACATTGTCAGTCTTTCTATTGAGCGCACTATTGAGTTAGCCTGTGTGGAATTGGAGCGGTTTATTATTGTGTGTATATATCGACCCCCTTCTGGTGACTTCAGCCTTTTTGAGGATACGTTGGAAGATGTACTTAAGCGATTTTGTGTGTCAAAAAACAAATTAATTATATGTGGGAACTTCAATATAGATATTTTATCAGCTACCCCTAGGGCTACGAGAGTACTCGATTTGTTCAGATGCTTTAATTTAAAATTCGCTATTCACTGAACCCACCAGGATATCTGAAACGTCAGCTGCATGTATAGATAATATTTTTTGTAACTGTGAAATCTTCTATAAGGACGTTATTAACAAATTGAAGTCTGACCACTGTGGACAACATAGTATCTCCGTAATTACAGACTTTTCATAAAAATAAACAGTTAGTCAAATATAGGCCTATAACTAAAGAAAAGATACTGCACTTTAAAGCTGGAGTCTATTCCAGAATCCGCGAAACCCTACCCTTGGAACAGATTGATCCCGATGGTCTTTGTGTAGCACTATTTAATATATATATATATAATAGATTCAGAGAATACTAAAATATTTAAATATATAGATGTGAGTAAAAATTATAAATTCAGTGATTGGGCAACAACGTCTTTTTAAAAGCAGAAGTAAGTTGTATGAATTGTATAGTGAAAAACACACACAACATATTGGCACCATCTTTTCTTGAACATGATAAGACATATTCTAAATTTTTTAAATCAGTTTGTATTCAAGCAAAATCAATATATATTAGGGAAAAATTTCAAAATTCTAATAATAAAATTAAAACTACGTGGAATGTGGAATTAGTAATGGGACCGGTATGAATAAATTACGCAATCTGAAATATGAATTGGTGATAAATAACAATAAAATCACATCTGATAATGAGGTAGTAAACGGTTTTGAAAATTACTTTCAAAATATACCTGTTACGTTGACTAACTCACTAACTTCCGCCGGTAGAAGCTTTTAATCTATTAAGAAAATATGTTACTGAATGTAGTATTTTATTAGAATTTAAACATACTACAGCATTAGAAGTACTTAAAAATTTTCGGTCACTAATGTTAAAAATACGGGTAACCTGTGGGGAATGTCAGTTAAAATTATAAATAATGTAATCCGGTGATAAATCAGATTGTAATAATTACAGATCAATTTCTATGTTACTAACACTTGGTTTGTGAAGATTTTACTAACATACTAACTGGAACATTTCAACAGAAATGACTTAATTCACCATGATAAATACGGCTTCACTAAAGGTCGTAGTACAAATTA
>PDGT01000004.1:10616996-10637696 GCA_003671415.1 Megathymus violae | reverse complement strand
TTAATTTGATTGCGTCCTATTTGAAGAGCAGGGTTCAATGTGTTAGTGTAAATGATACCAAATCAACGGGATCATCAATTGTAATGGGTGTTCCACAGGGCTCTATTCTAGGTCCGTTCCTTTTTCTGGTTTATATAAACGATTTGCCGTATTTTATCAGGAAACGTGCGGACATTGTACTCTTTGCTGATGACACATCTCTAATATTAAGACTGAAAGAAATAAATTAAATTTTGACGATGTAAACAGTGCTTTGTCCTATGTATCGCATTGGTTTACAATAAACAACTTAGTTTTAAATGCTAAAAAACAACAAAGTGTATACAGTTTTCACTACCAAATGTGCAGAAGGTAGGCAAAATCCTTGAATTAAATACTGAAACATTGACTATGGAACAATCCACAGTTTTTTTTTAAGTGTCACCTTAGATAGTGAGCTTCAGTGGGGCGTCCATATATCGGTTCTCGCAGATAAACTTAGTAGGTCTGTCTACGCTATTAGGAAGATAAGACTGATTGATTACTGATCTAAAAACAGCTAGACTTGTTTATTTTGCCTATTTTCATAGTGTTATGTCTTACGGTATCTTAATGTGGGGTAAATCAGCGGATAATTGATTTAATATATATATTACACAAAAAAGCTATATACAGGTTAAATTCGCGTGAGTCATTGAAAAAAAAATTAAAGAAATAGGTGTACTCACCGTAGGCAGTCAGTATAAATACAGTCATTTAGTATTTATTAAAAAATATATGTATAAGCAGAAAAGTGATACACATAATCATGAAACACGAAATAGCCATAATTTGGTCACATCTTCATATCGTCTTCAAAAGGTTCAGCGTTCCTTTATGGGGCTTGGAGTTCGTTTTTACAATAAAATTCCTAAGTTGATATGCGAGTTGCCCATCGAATCATAAACGGTGGTAAAAGCAAAAATGACGTTTATAAGTGTATTTACAGAACACCTATATATACGATTAAATGAATTTTGAATATGAATTTGTATTGAATCCCAAATTTTAAGAATTAAATATATACCGTAGTATATATTTACTATAAGGTTAAAAAATTTTGCTACATGTGCCAAGTTCCACGGTAAGATTAAGCTTTATATATAAAACAAACTAAATGACAAATGTTTTAGGTATCACTTTTTTATTTTTCGCACAGGACGTTTGATAAAAATGCGCACTTTGTGGTTGAATTGATTTACTTGGTTGGGAGTATATAAATCTGCTTGGTATGAAATACATAAATACTCGTATTTGCTGCGTGAAGCCTATATTTTCTAAATACATCTTTCCTGTTGGAATTTCTTCCCAATTCATTATTGTCTCATTATACAAAAAAATAATGGCCCTTTTTTGACGGGGTTTTCACTATATTTAAATCTAGGAATCATAATAATTTCCTTCGTTTTATAATTTAAAACTGGGATGTTACATTATATATAAATAAGACTTATCGAACTGAAGTTAAGACAGTAGTAGACAGTTGTACAAATATTTAATAATTATTACTTAATAGTTAAATATTTATAATGTAGTATTTGTCGACCATTGTCGTGTAACTCCATCTCGAATAATCGAGGAAAAATTATTTACCTAAAAATACATCTGACTATAGAACTATATACAAACTGTTACTTATATAAATAAAATAATATAATTGTATAGGCAAGTATATCAAATATGTAGTGGGTACCAGGAAAAAACTAGTTGAGGATCTAATCTTAGCGACAACACCGTTCACCAGTCTCTAACGATATTGTCAAAATGTTCCATGTGCTGAATTTTCTTTATTCTTAGAAATATTATAATTAACTGATAGTCTCACCTTAGCTCTTAACACTAAACTGAAAGGCAATTTGTTTTAAATAATTAACTTATTAAAATGAGATAACAATATAACAATCAGAATGCAATTTTCTTTTGGAACAAACTCACGTTGTTTTGAGAGCATGAAGCATCTTTTACCGTCAGCAAGTAGTGAGTAACATTCAAATTTATATTAAGTACGCGATGTGCTGGTCAGCATTCTTATACTATATATGTGACGATTATGTTAGTTACCGATTCATTTATACATAAAATATGATCAAGTATATTATACGTAATGTATACTTATAATAAAATTCTAACTGATCGTTTTCTGTAATGTAATGCATATGAGAAAAACGATTATTAATAGCGTTTATTAACGAAATAGAATCCAAAACAATAGTTGTTAGAATTTTTGTTTGTTGTCTGTGCATTTGTGCGCGATAATCTCAGAAAAGGCTCAGCCGATTTGTTTATGGTTTTTACTAATGCATTTATATAATAAGCATCATTTAATTTCGTTTCATTTCAATCCGTTCATAAATAAAAAAGTTACAAATTAATAAGTGTGTTTCTAATTCACCGAGCGAGAAAAACCCAGTCCTAAATCAATGCAGGTGCCTTATCTTAGCTTAGGGTAGTTCTTCCGAAGCAAAGCGAGGGCGGTTTTCTAGTAATATGTACATATGTACAAGAATACAAACGAAGTATTACATTAATTTTGTATTCTAAAATAATAAGTTCATCAATTTTACGACGCATTCAACCACGTCCTACACTGTTGACTATAAATTCTCAATTTCTTTACCCGTAATGAATCTCAATACGGCCATCATAGTGCGCCACAGGTTTTGGACACATGACCTTAGTAATTGTGTAAATGCACGGACGATTTGATAACTCAACTAGAAGCCATTTCCGGTGGAAAAGACCACGCCGGATGTAGTCGGGATACAAACTGAACAAAAGCGGCATTGTACAGTGTACACACATATTGAAGGCTTCGTTCAACCGGGTGAAGTTACTGGTGCAGCTGTAATTAAATTGCAAACACGAAGTTCTACACTTAATGGGGTCTCCGTACAATTTAATTGTCGGTTCATTGCTACACATGTCCGCAGTATTAAACTATAAAATTGTTTAGCAGGAAATAATTTGATACTTGCTACAATATGTGTGTATGGAATTTCTGTTTTGTCTTTATACTTGTACTGTGTATGAACTGTATGTAAACAGGGGACAGAAGAGAGTTTTGGGAATAGGCGAATCGATCGTATATTTATAGAGTCAATAACAGAATTCAGTGGGGCTTGGGTGGCACAGAGGTGTAGATTTAGTCAACGATTTGTTTCTCATATCCCCGATCTCACTAGAATTCGTCGGTTGATGCTTCGCATTAGCGTTTGCCCAGCGAAAATACGTGAATAAATAAATACTTTGACACTCACAATCGCTTGCCGGTGTGGTACGGACACGAATAATACACGACAACCAGACTCGTACACTAAAACGTCCTGGTATAGAACCCGGGTGATCTTCAGACATTATCAACCGGGCCATTATCTCAACATGTACGACGGAGGAAAATTTTGTATAGTACGTGTCTGTTATCAAAGGCTTTCGGCAATTTTCGTTTTAGTCAAGCTTTCGGTGTTGGAATGGAGGCTCGTCTTCGTTGCAAAGCAAGTCGCTAGATAACCTAGGAAATTGGGTTCATTTACTTACCGAGTTCAGCGGTGAAGTAACTGTGAGTTACGGTAACACCGCCCCTAAAGGGTTTGGCCGCTCTCTACTAAAGCGTTTTAGAATCGAATATGATTTCAAAACTGACACACATGTAGTTTTGTTTTTATCAATTTCCTCTTCTGATATCCAACGCCATAATGCGTTGAGATCATACATAAACGCTACCCAATGTTACAACAATAAAATATAGTAAGTATACTTATAATATACTTGTAAGTATATCGAAAAATTGTTACTGGGATACAAATTTACAAATTGACAAAGTAATAATTGATCATTCGTCCAGACGTCAGGAGAGTATTAAAGTTTTGTAAGCCATTCGTGAAATGAATCATATCAAATGCCACGTATGTGTATTATATACTAGGGATGTTATGGATATGAAATTTCGGATATGTTATTGTTATATCCGATTGTTTCGGATAATTTCGGTTATAGATATCAGATGATTTACGACTTGGAAAAAAACAACAACACAACAGTAACAGTAAACATATAACAGTGACAGTTTGATTTTATTCCTAGTTATTATGTAGTATTCGTCACAGAAAAAAAATTGCCTTAAAAATTAGTTCATAAAAACTGCCTAAAATTGTAACGACGCGGCTAGTGTATCGGCTAGGCAGGCGAAAATCTCGCATAACTTTATTTAGATTCTGCCACTATCCAAAATTATGCAATTTTTTTCGTCGGATCGGTTACGGTTTCGGATATATTTTTATTTGGTATATCCGATAGTTTCGGTTACGGTTACGGAGCTCCATAACATCCCTGTTATACACTTAACACTTTAATAGGCGAACAAGTGAACTAACGTCAAATACAAAATAGAAAATTACACAGAAAACGGAGAACAAATAGCACGCGGGAATAACACCACTGAAGTTGGTTAATGGCATAATTGAAATCTCCACTTACAGAGATTCTACTGTGTGCGTAATGGCTGCGAGAAATAGAGTATAAATAAAGGATAAATAGTATAACAATAATATAGAAGTATAACCAGTATACCTTACACATATATGTATAGGATATATTTAATATCATTATACTGATTTCGGATTAAATTAAAATTAAAAAAAATGTTGCTAAATATTGTAATAGATACTATAATAAATAAATTATGCCTCTGGCAATATTTTACCTGTTATTTTCAGATGAAAAATGTCAGCGACACGCAGCTATCGTTTTCTTCGTATGGATAATTACTTTAATAATTGTTTATTGTTTGTTTATTGCGACTTTATTATTTATTTTATAGTTAATTTGAACGATAACAATTTCATTCACTAAACACAAATTAACGTTTCATTTTGGTAACAGAATAATACGAATAATATTTAATACAATTAATATCAATCAATATTTAATTAATGGTCTAAGTAAAAATGTCAATGTATATATTAAATTTTGTTAAATAAATACAATAAAATCAACGCTTACAGAATAAGAACAATAATTTATTACGCAGTCAAAACATTCCGCAACCATCGGCAAAAAGTTCAAGCTTTTTAGAAGAGCTGACATAGCAGAGTGCGCGAGGTATTCACGAGCTGGCAAAGGCGCCTGAACGGTACGACAAGCAGTTCATGTTTCCGGCATCGATGGTAGTTTACGGGACGTAGAATTAAGCCAATACGCACGAGCTTGACTTAAGGTATACTTAAAAACAATAATGCAATGACGCGTTTTTTTCCAAGTTTCGCCCAAACTACACAGTTCATTTGTTTGTTCTTCTTTGAATTCATTCCCTTCGTCTACTCCTATGTTTTGGAAATCTGTAAATCTAAAGTACGCCATACCCCTCATTCTTCTCCACTCAGCTGTTCTGTCTGCCCTGGGTTGACTGAATCGTTTTTACCGATAAGACCGCACATTGTGTTACCTTATTACTTTTTTTTGCCTGAACATTTTTGTAATATGCAATAAAGTATTCTATAATGGACTGTAATTTCGTTACAAACTTCTTCTACTACTTCTTCCTTTGACCACAGAACAATTTATTTGACATTCGCCAGAATTAAATCATGTCCTTATGTCTTCACTCCTAATACTTAAAATCGGTGGACAAACGGAGGTGATAAAAATGGGATTCCAATTATTTCCTTCATATATTAAAATGTAGTTAAATTTAACACCGGGCAGCCACCGTCACCATGTCGTCGACATGTCGTGCCACCTTATTTTAGTATCTCAGTGGTGGGGGCTTGCCCATTGCACGTGCTGCTTACAAACAAAGAGGGGTGCGCATTCATATTATATTTGTTATAGTATGCACGTACTATATACTTAGAATTTTAATAATGCACCCATCTTTTACTTTCTCGTCATCGCCCAGGGCAAAACCTGATTATTTACGTTTAGCATAAAGTTTTCACTCCTACATCCCTAATTGAAGGTGTTACAAATGTTACAAAAATAAAAAATAATTTTGTTATGTTGGTAATCCACGTAAAAAAATGATCAGTATTGAACATTATTAAGATTATCAAATTTTACGTAAAATAAGTTAATGATCGACGACTATCTCACCTGATTGGTAAGTGGTAATGAAGTCTAAGATGTTTAACGCACTAACTTATAAAAGCTTCTTTTTCACTCTGTTCCTGAACAACCCTAAAGTAGCCGGGAGCACCAAAGCAGAAAATCTTTTCCAGCCCAGCGCGCATAACGAACAACGACGCAACGGAGCGACGGGACGTTCACTATGTAAGAATGGACCCGCCGTACGTCAGATACTTCGATGGAGGAATGGTAATGAGGTAATTATTTCGAATAATTAATAATAGAAGACCGAGAGGCAGCGAATACAGACAATTTTATGCAGTTGGGGCAAATGTAGCGATTCCGACGGCGGAATCGCAGTTTAAAACCTAACCTTTTTTTACATGGGGAAAGCCTCATGGGTTCCTCTCTGTCACGAGGGCGACTAACAGGATATGCCGGACTCGTACCGGCTAAAACCCCACGGTGTTCCTCTGAATACCCTTTGTAGGGACTGCGGGTACGCTCTCGCATTCTTCCGCGGTCCCGATGGCGTTGGCTCTTCTCTTCTACAGAGCCCGTCGCTGTTCGGGATGAACCTGGAGCTAAATCATCTCTCCGTCTTTGAAGTGCAAGCAGGAACACTGTGCGCATCACCTCGAGGCCTGTTGGTTAGGCGCAGGACACCCCCGTATCCTACGCCATAGCCTCTGTTATAGGGGTCCGAGGGGTCCAAAAGAGGACACCCTGACTTTAAAACCTAACTTAACATAACCTACTTCAACCTAAAATATCATTCTAAGGTGATGCCCATACATCATAAGTCATTATAAAAATTAAAAAGTTTTATATATGTTGAAATAATAATAAATTCCGTTATATACTTTATTAATAAGCGGGAGAATGTTAATATATGTAGACGAATTGGCAATTTAATTAATTACCTATTAAAAACTGTAATCGCGCAAAGAGCAACACGCACATATATCATTTCCTTCATCGTTCTTTCCATATTCTCCAAACTGAGTATCTGATGGAAGTATCAAGTGCGTCTTTTGTTCTACTGTGTGGAGGTACAATAAATAATAAATATTCCTATCCTATTCTATAACAATCTGGATATAATTAAAACTGTAGAGAAAAGTGAAATTTGTTTGAGTACACTTAGCGACATGAGCCTAGCCTTACTAGTAACTTGCGAGCTATAAACCAAAAAGTATCATTCGTCGTTCCATTCATCCTGCATGTTTGTAAAAAGATCCCGTGATTTCTAAATGCAACCAGCGTAGGCGGAACGTACTCTCAGCGTGTTGTGTACTGCTAGTGAGTACATGTTACTGCAACTAATTCAATCAATTTCAATTCGATTCTCCCGCTCGCTGCCGACCGGGCCTCGAGTGCTTTTATACTTACCTCTCCGCCTGCACTAGTTACTGCTTCATACTGTCAGTTAAAATAGTATGTTATTGTGGTAGAAAATAGAACTTTGGGGGTTAGACTCTAATGAAAAACTGAGAAAAAAATTGTTTTGTTTAATGACTTTAATTCGTATTTAGGATGTAATTAAAATAGGCCATTGCCGACTTATACGATTGGACATTTGAGACATTTTTATTTATACATTTGGATTCCTATTTGAGTATTGTTAAATTTGAGCGTTGCTATTCAGTTTGTTTACTTCCAGGTAAGGGGTAGTGTTTGATCGAATGTTGTGCAGCACATCCAATCTTCGATATAAACTTTCATAAGTCCTCGGGATAAGGAACACTAAATATATTTTTATATTTTCAACACTAAATTATCTAACTGGGAGCAGGTAAGCAGACATAATACATAACTAATTTTTACGTTATATGTCTAGCGAAGATCCATACGGAGATATCTCGTTCAGACTTTTCGTATGGCCGATCGTTGACATGCGTTTTGGCATATTGTGTCAAGCCAAAAAAAATCATAAGTGAATGAAGCACTTCATCTGATTGGAAAAAAAAATATCGAAAAATATAATTTAATGATATTAATAAATATAATATTTACGTATTTTCGAGAGATTAAAACATGCTAAAATGTAATGCCTTTGGTTGTATTAACACAGCACATCGGCTAGGCTCGCAAAAAATGCTCCGTAATTGTTTTGTTTTTTTAACTAACAACCATGCACAATTTATTTTATTTACACTGATTATATAATTTTACATAACTAAAAAGACAGCGGGCATCCGCTGAATTCAGAGGGCTCAGGACCGGTCAGAGTAACGCAAGTTAGGGGAGGCCTATGTCCAGCAGTGGACCTCCAAAGGCTGATGGATGGATGGATGATATAACTAAAACCATGTAGAGTGTGTATAGATGTGTTTTAGAGATAAACTCGAAAAGCTTAATATTTAATACGGACACTTTAACTCATAGACAATTAAACATTAGAACAAAGGTAAAGGTTTACATACGCGAATAACCTCCAACTTTTTATGTAAAATCAAATTAAATTAATTGAACGTATTGCGATATCACAAAATTGTGAGGTACCAATAGGTTATTATCGATTGGCAATAACGCAAGTACCATAAAAGTTTACGAGGTTATGTTCACAGCTAAATATAAAATGTATTTTCTATGTAAAATCGCATTTCCTCAAGAAGCAAAACAATATAAGTGAAACTTAAAAACCTAATATATATAGAATATCTATATCTATTAGTACAAAATATGATCAAAATCGTTAGAGGCGTTTCATAGACAAAATACGTTTGGTAATTTCATAATTTAATAACATAATACAGCCAATGAGTCCCACAGTATTTCCGCCCTTTTAAAATAAAACGGTACTATAATTATATTAATTATACTATCTTACTACACATATAATCATAATAGTAATGAATAGCATACTTTGAAAAATTATTCCAAAATATATTTCTTGATACACCTTTAGGTTTCTAACTAGATATCTGTTATAATTAAATAATTGTGTCGTTGTTGCACCGGTTGCGCTTGTTGCTGATCGTTTGGTATAAACTTATTTACACTATTTGTACTATATAAATTGTTATGTATATATCATCATATCACTTTTGTAATATATCATATATTGTTATATACCACCACCTTGATTGTATTATTTGTTCCGTAATATCAATAAGTCTAGTCAACGTTTTGTACACTAGTTTTATAACAAGGGCTTGCTTCCTATCTTACATGACGATAATAATAATAGTAGGTATAATTATTATACGTGTAATTAATTATTTATAAGAATCTGACAGGGGTTTCAATTGCCCTTCCATTTTTAGATAATTTTACATTTTCATTATCCTTTTGTTAACACACATTTTCCCTTAAAAAATAAGATGGCTTTAATTGATCTATTAAAACTGACATATATATGTATGTATACCATATACAAGTACTATACCATATACATATACAAAATTTTTAAATATTTTATATGTTACTAATACTTTCTAAGAACCTTCATAGGAACATATTGAAAATTGTTTTACCTTCCTTATCAGTTGTTAAAAGTAAATGTGAACAATGTTTTGAATCGGGATGCACAAAAAATATTTGGAATTTTATGTTTTAACATTAAGTGGTTTATATCGCTTAACAGTATCACTAGTATTATGTACTATAGAATGAGGTTCGAGGTTCTTACTTATATCTACAAAAAATCTCCTGACAATCTCAGGAATAGTCCCTACTCCCTAGACCATTTGTGTAGCGCTGACGCCTGTCTCGCATTTGACGGCAGCACGAAGTGCCGACACATTATGCTGGGCAGTTCACGTGTGCATTTCTTATTACCATTTAACCTAACCATTAACTTACACACCTGTGCCGTCTCTCAACCGCTCCGTTACTTTGGGGATAGTACGAGGTCTTATTTCCTTTACTGCTAAATATGACTATACATATATCCATATATTTTTATTTTTGTGAATTCTAAAATAAGTTTATCTTTCTTTTTTGTTTTTATAAATAAAAATATCGTTTTATACGGTTTGGTCCCGAATTATATAGGCGGAATAAACATTTGTGTTGCTCTGTTGACATAGATTTATTTGTTTAAAAACCGTAACTAAAACACAAAAACTAACCAAACAATTATGTAAACCCTTACCTGTTAACAAAGAATCGACATTTCAAGTTTATTATTCCACATTTTCCTTTACTGAATATTTTGTACATCAAACTGTAAAATTGTAATTTGAAAATAAAAGGAGAAATTTAAAAATCTCATCTATTTTACTGACACGTTAACATGCTATAATAGTATATATAACATGATATAATAGTTTTCATTTATGAAAAAAGAACGTGAAAAACACTTTCTCAACACTACAAAATTAATTGGAAACATAATAGTTGCTTTTAATATACACGCTAAAATAAACTTTAAAAAAAATATATAGAACAATGAAATAGAGATGTAGGAAAATTTGCAGGCAATTTCCCTCGTGTTTTTGAAGCCTGTTAAAACTTTTCCATTTTGCTCCGTCGAAAATTAAAATAGGACGATTGAAAAATAATTGGTTTTGTCGGCACGTACAATGGACGAGTACCTAAGCACAGAAAATTACTCCCATGTTACTTAATTGAACAATCCGATGCAAGCACTCCCAGATTCTGTCGTAAACAAATCGAAACCCTCACAAAAATAGAAATATCATACTTTCGTTACCTGCGTAAAAACTCTGTATAGAGAGCGAGCTTTTTTCAATCGCTTCTAATTCAACTTTTTGAATCTATATCTATTGGACAGTTTGTCGCGACTATAGTACCAGATTATTCATATGCACAGCATCGCGCCACTAAGAATCACATTGTGCAGTCCTAGACATTAAGAAACCCATGTAAGCCTTCCTTGACGACCTACTACCTATCTTTTACAATCTACCGAACGTCATAACTCGCATCTATATTAATATCGAATTGCGTTCTTCCATATCAATCAAACAAAAAAAGGTAAATTTCATTTCAAACAATTCAAGATGAAGTTTCGGTTTAAAATTTTAGATGACATATCTAATGCAATTTGACTAAAAGGCAATTTATTCTCATTTTAATTATCTTTTACACAACCTGGAGAATAAAATGAATGATGATGATTTCGGTAACCCATCACGGTAGATCATGATGAAAAATTTTGTTAGTATAAAAAGTTGCACATATAACGGAGTTAGGAATAATATCAATTATGTGATAATCAAGTTAAATATCAAAGTCATCATAATATGCTATCGGGATACGTCTGTATGGTTTCCTTCCTCGTGTCTCCACTTCATCGCGCGATTAGTCTACCCTTTCAGGCCACCGAGTTCGCCGCCGCCGCTACTGCGTATTCCCAAGTCTTAATTAATTAGGTTCTGTCATTGACCTCGGCTGAAAATACGTGCGTTGCGAACGATACTAGGTGTAAAATTGCTGACGTGACCCGTGAGTGAAGTTCAGTGAAAACAAATTATTGGTGACTTGCACACTATATCAGTCACATATACGTTCAATTCATTAACCCTGACACATTTTGAGAAGGCTACTGTTGAAGATGAAACATATTTGAAAAATGTTGTTTCGACTACAACAAAAATATATCCATGATACGGCTGGAACTGTTTTATCTATACTAATATTATAAAGAGGAAACCTTTATATTTTTGTATGTTTGTAATGAATAAACTTAAAAACTACTGAACTAATTTTAAAAATTCTTCCCCATTAGAATGCTACATTATCCCTGAGTAACATAGGCTATACTAGAAAAAATAAGGGTAAAATAAGGGATGATAGAACAAAAAAATTTTCTACGATATAGAACATATCAATATCTATAAATAACTTCGCGATACTATATGTTCAAGTATTGTAGTTATGTCACTATAACCACTTTTTACATTTAAAAAGTTGACCAAAATCAGACCATGATAACCATACCTTAGTATTAATCGTAATTATCCAAATAAATAATTTCATAATCAAAACCTTTTCAATGCCATTAGATAACTTTCTGAATTACTCAAATTTTTGCTCACCCCAATCCCATGCTGGTAAAACAGGGTGTCGTAAGACGCGACAGAAGCCAGCCTGCTTGGTGGTAGGGCTTGGCGTAAGGATTATATTATCAGTATTATTATTAAGTCATAATAATATTACTGGTATTATTATATTTCCGTGAAGCCTGCCTGGCCTAGCTACCACCCTCCTGCTTGAGTCAGCCGCCAAACGACTCATCGTGTTCCGGCTGGCTAGTTCTTAGATTTCTTACCTTCTCATTTCCTGGTCAACAACGCATCAGTGATACCTTAGGTGTTGCTGATGTCCATGGGCGACGGTGATCACTTACCATAAGGTGGCTCGTCTGCTCGTTTGTCGGCTATTAACATTAAAAAAAAACCGATCAGAAGATTTTACGAATTTAACGCAATGACCAGTGTGGCCCCACGCAAAGCAGCCGTAGCGTAGGCCGGTGAACAAGGTGACGAGGGAGCGGGCACGAGATGTAGGATGAGCACATATATGAAATAGGTGGTCTCGCGGTCAGCTCCTTATGTAGCAGACATCTATAAGATTGAATATATCCTTTATAAAGATAAAATTATAAATATAAAAAATAATAGTACACCCGTGCGAAGCCGCGGCGGGCCGCTATGATGAATATTTTCAATGTTCTCAAATTTTTCCAACCGTATAAAGTAAAAAAACTTACGAGTTTCTTTGACTTCAAACTTTTATCTTTCAAGGTTTGCGAAATACTCCCTAGCAAAAATATTATATTTTTTTTCTTTCTTGTTAAAGACGAAATGAATACAAATAAATTCCCCTTTTCGTGTATTCGCTTCGTGAATCGCGACTGGGAACGTTGTCATGGCAACAAAAACGTAGTCATAAAGTAAACGTAATTATAACATAAATACCTTGAAAATAGCAATACGAGTAGTGCCACAATTTGTAGTCATAGTGGATAATTCCTGTAGTTGTTGTAGATTTCCTGCATTCAACATTATTAGACGCTGATCGACTCTTCATCAGCAACTAATGTAACTTAAGGTCGACTAGAACTTGAACCTATGTCCAACTTGAACTAATATTTTGTAGCTTAGTACGAGATTAGCTTAGTTTTTCTTGGTGAAACCAGGCAACCCGTTACTAGTCCATATTTTACTCGGGGAGAAACTAGAAATAGAGGATTTTATACAAATATTTGTGGTTTTTTCACAAATTAGAAACATAAAACAATCATAATTCTATGCTCTATAAATTTACATATATAAACACGGTATAGGTTTTTTGTACTATCCTGATCAAAAAATCTTAACATGAAAATAATATCGATAAGGAATGTATTGTAAACGCATAAGATACTCGTTTCAAATAAGGTCACTTTCAAATCACAGTCAAGAAGATGACGGTAGAGTAGACAAAGGAAGATATGAGCCACATTCTGGATTTATTAATTGAGCTACGGGCTCATAGAACTTTTTGGATATATATAGATAGTTATAGTCTATTAATAAATAAGACTATAAATATATGACAGATAATTGATATTGTAACAGAAAAGCGTTAGTTTTATTATTAGTAAATATTTATAAAAAGAACAAGCAACAAATTTGTACATACATGTGTTTATACGTAAAGTATTTTTTTAACCTCTGAATAAAGTTAGTTTTAAAAAAATCCATTCAATTGTTATAATATATACATATATTGAAATAAAATATGTATTGAACAATTACATTATTTTAGTAAAAATAAAAATTCGAGTAAATTGAAATAAATAAATAAATAATTAAATAATAAGTCATTTATTGCCAGAACATAGTACAAGAATAGGTGGTACACAAAACATTATATTATCTTATGTTCTGCCTCTTCAGGCGTGCAAATTAAAATCTATTAATTAAAATTTATAATGCGGCTGTAATAATAATAATAATCCTAAAATTTCGTCAACCGGTTGCCATTCATTCAATGTATCAAATAATAATAATAATAATGTAATACACAGATCCAATAATTATATAATCCTCAATGTCAAAATTACTAAAATAATAATAATGAATCCAAAGAAACTTATTATCAATAAGATTAAACTAATAATGTCAATAATATTTAATAGAAAAGATTTAAAATTGTAAACATAAAACACATATCAGACACATAGTATTAATTAAAGTCAAATGGATTTCCTATATCTATCTATAAAAGCCATAGTCATATATCACAATTATTTAGTTATTTAAATGAATAATATTCTGAAATGTTATAAAATCTGTGTTCATGTAACCATTCCACTAGTTTAATTTTAAACTTATTTTTAGGCAGATCTTTAATCTCATCGGGTAGCTTATTATATATGTCAATGACAGAGTAATAGGCATGAATGAATAGAAATGAATTCTGGTAACATACAATTTAGCGTATTATCATTTTTTTATTTATACTCATTTAACAATAATGTAAAATACTTACGCGTACATATTGTATTTCTATCCAGAATCTCAATTCTATCTCAATTCATGCCGTATAATAATTATGCTAACCATTTTAGTTTGTTTGACTTAATATGCCTGTGGAATCAGTATAATATGCATATTCATAAAAAATCAATGAGAAGGGCAAAACGCGAAGGGAATATTTTAGACCTGTTACGCTTCATTAAAATGGAATTATTGGGTACGGGAACAGGGCGCTATGAGCAAGTGAAGGTAATTCGGAGGGGTGCTTTGAGCTATTTTTCGAGGGTGTCGTTAAAAAACCTTATTTTTCATCCGACAACTCTTGCTTTCTTTTTCCAAGGAAAATAAGCACTGTTTGTTTCTGACGCTTTACCATAGGGTAAGGGATTTTTCCATTAGTGTTTAAGGAAAGTTTTATACCAAACTAAATATGATATATTTATGCATTATAAAACATAAAACAACTATCTGATAGTCACATAAACATTAGTTTATTATACAATATGCAGGACGCAGTTTTTTAATATTTTTATCTTTATGCCTTGATGTTTATGGATTGGGTTCATAAGATATCAATTTAACATTTTATTCTTTGACATTGATGAAGAGTACTATTTACATACATACTTAATGACTGTTAAGACAAGAAATACCACAGACTATGGACAATAGCATAGTCAATATCTTGCTGTTCGTATCTCATAAAAATTATAAGTAGCTGATTTTCATCACAAGGACATTAGGAATGCTTTTCTCAAATTGTAGTTGTGGTCAAAGTCAAGGGTCTAAATGATAAAGCAGCTGTTAAATTTTCGGGAAAACTAACGGCAAAGCTGTTTTATTTGTCAAAAATAATGCCGTGCGATCAATGATTGGTGGAATTTTTTGAATTTCAAATTAAAAAGATTTTCAAAGCAATTAATCGATGATCGATCGATGATCATGTGTTTCTTATGTTAAATTTACTGCAGTAACTAACCGGTTTGTGACATTTGAATTTTTAACTTATTTTAAATTTTTATTAACTTTAAATTATATATTCGCTAAAAATTGTTTAGTTTGAGAAATCAATATGTTTGTATAAACATTTGATTTATATGATTTGATTTTTATTTTTGCTTTGGTCACGACATATCATTTATATATTTTTCTATACTATTTCAGGTGCCTTTCTGGAGCATTCGACCATAAATAAAAAAAACATTCCGCCGTTAAGCTATTACCATCTAATTAGGCACCGTATCGTATTACTGAAAAATTTTGGTATTGAAACGAATCTAATTTTTTTGTTTTCAAGCACTACTTAGATAATAGGTATATTTAAGCTGTTTTTTCACTAACATTTTGCACAATTAAGAACTAACGCTCAATTAATCAAGTCATACATATCATGTCATTCATTTACAGGTCGATGTGAATGTGAGGTTGTGGATAACATTTGCGAATTTTTCCGTAGACACGATCAGGCCCCCTGAAGTTCGGGTGCCCTGTATATTTAATATACAGCTTAGTAGGAAGCCCCCCGCCCCTGCTTTTACTTTGTCTTATTCCACACACTTTTTTTCTTGCCACCTTTTAGTATGTGAGTTTTACAAAAAAATGACCTGTAAGTCGTGTTTTCTATTGTGTTTATAAATTAACTAGCTATATCCGAAGACTTTGGTCTTCCATTCCATTGCACGCGCGAATTGTTGCTTATACCGAGTTTAAGAACGTGTAACAGGTGTACATTACATATTATTAATTAAAATAGAAAATAAAATTACTTTCGCTTTTATAGGTACAGTGGAAATTCTAAACGAGATTCAAGTGACCGAGCAATTTCCCTAGTAATTCTGAATTCTGGCAATAACTAATTAGTAAGGAAAACCGAAAAAATATTTTAATTTAAAATTGTAATTGTACAGGAAACATTAATAAAACATGTATTATTTAAATTAAAGCACACTTATCTTTATTTGCACGCTGTTGGTGTATCAATATCGAGCTTTGAACACTACTGTGTATTTTTTTGACACGCATTCCAATAACTTAGAACCGTCTTCGTTAAACCAAGAGAACTTTTCCAGTAGCTTGGCCACATCGAGAGCCTGTTGGATGGTGGTTGGCCACATCGAGAGCCTGTTCGATGGTGGGCGGTTCGGGGTCATTGCATTGTCCGCCTGTTCATCATCATACTGCTCTGCTTCGCCAATCATCATCTACATCCTTGTTAGTTTTTCTTGTTTTCGTACAAAAACTGGTCTCAGCTTCAGCCTGTAACATCTTTTTCTTCATTTTACAAATGGCAGCTACCATTGATGATGAGACTCCAAAGCATTGCCCCACGTCACATTTCTGTCCACTCTGTTGTATCTCTCGAATCAAAAAAAACTTTTTTATTAAAGATAAAATTTTGCAACTGGACATGTTTACCGAACTATTGTTAGATCACTATTGTCTGGTGGCCGGTACAGGTCTCGTATTTCAGCGTGTTACGGCGGTGTGTCTAAGAAGCAGTTAAAAAGCCTTAGTCAATGGTAACAAAGCAATAATAAATGAAAGTTAAGGCACGTGTTCGAAACAAGTCGAATTTCTTATGAATAATGACCGTTGTCAATTTCAATGATAAGCAATAATCATAACGAAAAAAAGAAGCGCATAAGTTTCAAAATCTGTCGGAATTCTTGGAAGTAGATATGAACACTTGCACGCGGGACAATCAGTAGAGGTTTTCGTAAAAAAATAATTCGCTATTTAGAGTGAGTCACCTGATTACATAGAGTGAATCAATGTATGGGTCACTATGGCAAACCAACCAAATTAATCAAAAAATTGCGTTTAACAGAATTCCTCGCTCGACTTATTAATGAGTGTTTTCATTGTTTTTTATCATTACATTACATGTAATTTGCAGCCATCGCAACTCAATTCATAACTGTGCCAGGGCACACGTCACTTATAATCCATTACGCTGGTCGAGTGCGAATTAATCAATTTCACAAGATTTCTTCGATGTCTTTTCCCAGTGAAGCAGTGGCGCTCAATTTTTTTATAAATATGCACTTTGAAAAATTAAAAGTTCATGGACGAATGTAATTCAACCCCTCCTGCAGAAAACTGACGGTCAAACTACTATGCTATCCCAGTTTTTGGGAAGGTTCACACGTACTAAAAGTTTACATCCAAGCTGTCTATTTAAAATTACTAATACCTAAGAGTACCGGAACTGATTAATATTACGGGCAAATACGAAAATATCGTTCGACTTTAGGCAAACAGTCTCGCGTGGTCGATTCACTTACAGTAATCTGTTCATGTGAAGTAAAAAAAAATGAAAATATAAAAGTGGAATCGATAAAAAGTTTTATTAGAAAAATCGACATCAAAAACACTTTGTGGACAAAACAAAAAAAATGTTTTTGCTGTTAGGAATTGAAAATATTTTTTTTTTATGTTAATAGCCGATAAACGAGCAGACGAGCCACCTGATGGTAAGTGGTCAACGTCGCCCATGGACATCAGCAAAACCAATGGTATTACTGATGGGTTGTTGGCCAGGAAATGAGAAGGTAAAAAAGAAAGAACTGGCTCCCAAGCCCCCAGCCGGAACACGACGAGTCGTTTGGCGGCTGACTCAAGTTGTGAGGGTGGTAGCTAGCCAGGCAGGCGTCACGGAAAAGATAATAATACCAATAAAAATATTAATGACTTAATAATAATGCTGATAATATAATCTTTATGCGAAGCCCTTCCCACCAAGGAGGCTGACTTCTGTCGCTTCTTAAGACACCCTGTTTTGCTAGCATGGGATAGGGGTGAGTATTCTAAGCCGCCCCAATATGGCCAGAAATTATGAAAATTAAGGGGAATATAAGATTTAGCAGTCCATGGTAAAAATTTCACGCGTCCTAAACGATACTCATCGTCTATCTAATTACTTTATTTAATGACAATAGAATAGATGAAATTCTCTTTATCGTACACCATAACAATTACATAAAAAACAAAAAAAAGTTCAGCTTGTAATATATGAATACAGCAGGCGGTCTAATTAGTAAACAGGTTTCATCAGCTACAAATCCTGCGGCAGCGGCTGTAAATTATCGTAATTTTGATTAAGTAATTAACATTTCGGACGCAATTTTTCCAACAATATGTTACGTCTTTCTGACCTTAACTAAGTACAAGTTTAACAAAGTAACATCTACTAGGTACTAGTCACTAGTCACGATAAATCAATCAATGAGTTATAACTTTTTAAGTTATCACGAACAGGGGCACATGTAAGTAAATGTAAGGGCCGAACAATTGGATGATGGAACACATGATCAATCTGTGCTGTGTGCGAGGAACAGGGGCGCAAACTGACTTAATGCACTGCGAGCTGACGCTTTCTGTCTCTCTTTGTCTTTCAAATATAAATTTAAAATCATTTAATCATATAGGTATTCAGTAAGTACACTTATTAACGTCATTTTTTTTTCTTCTACTACTATCGTTTCGAAAAGGTGCTTTATCAATGAGAAGAAGAAGAAACGGCGAAAGAAACTCCTCAGCACATCTTTTAAACAACACATGCTAATTACAAAAGTTTAAAACTGTGCGGACCTGGTTTCGACACTATTATTTCCAGGCATCCTTGCCATTAATGTACTCATGTATACTGTAATATCCTTTGACTATTGGTTGTGTTTTAATGCGACGCTTAAAAGTTCCAATGGGCAACTCGCGTATCAACTTAGGAATCTTATTGTAAAAACGAACTCCAAGCCCCATAAGAACCTTTTGAAAACGATATTAAGTTATGCGTAATTCTTTTTTCTTATTTTATGATTGTGTGTATCAGTTTTCTGCTTCTACATATTAATTTTTTTTAATAAATACTAACTTACTGTATATATATATACATATATATACTACGGCTACGGTGAGTGCACCTATTTCTTTAAATTTTTCTCTTATTGAGTCACGCGACTTTAATCTGTATACAGCTCTGATTGTTCTTTTCTGTAATATAAATATTGAATCAATGTCCGCTGATTTACCCCACATTAGGATACCGTAGGACTATAAAAATAGGCAAAATAAAAAAGTTTAGATGTCTCTGCATAAGTAATCAGTCCTATCTTCCTAATAGCGTAGACAGACCTACTAAGTTTACTTGCGAGAACCGATATATGGGCGCCCCGCTGAAGCTTACTGTATAAGGTGATACCTAAAAAAAGGGGATTGTTCCATAGACAATGTTTTTCGTTATTTAATTTAAGGATTTTTCTGTCTGTCACTCATTATAATATTAGTATAAGCAAATCTGACCCCAACAACAATCAAAACACGCCTTTAAACTCCGTAATTAAAAATTATAATAGGTATAGAAAAATGATTATAATTAATAAAATAATATTTTAATACAGTTTTAGTGTTGTAGTATTTATTCGCTGTGCATAACTTTCACTGAAATAAATATGACAAACATTATTAAAATTATCATTTCACCATTGAAAATAACATCCGACAAATATATATAAATCTGTGATATTGACACTTCACCGCCATAATGTTGTCTCTAATCTCTTGTTACGAAGTATCTATACAAGATGACTGATAACATTTTTACTGAAAGGAAATAATATAGACAGAAATTAAAATTTACAGCTCAGATTTCTTTATATAACTGTAGTCGTTGTGTGATGAACTGCTGATGGATAATTAGAAGCCTACCAAGATAAAACATACATATATGTGTGTTAAAATTATGATTAAGTGTGAAACTCACAAGTGTCCTCATCAAAACTAATAACAATAACCTCAGAAAGAAATGGTAGTGGAATTTTTAATGATACATAAACCACTAGAACATTAACCTCGTTTTTTATTTTAAGATGATTTGAAAAGCACAGCTCAATTCAAGCCCGTTGTATACAGGGCAAAAGGGTTTTGTTTAAAATATTACGTCCTTTATCATTGTAAAACTGACTAAGCAAGCGACTTTATTCAACAGTGTTAGAAGTTGGCAAGCGCTCGTTGCATGTCGAGAATCAATCGCTATTCCATCAATAAAATAAGCACTTTTTGGGTACTTACGCCCTGAGATTAGCGCACTGACACTCGCATGGATGTTTCATGTCTTAAATCATATGTGGGTACTCCGTCGGTTAGGGTGTGAGAATCTGGTTCGTGATTCGTTACTCCATTTTGTCGGGTG
>PDGT01000004.1:10549169-10616983 GCA_003671415.1 Megathymus violae | reverse complement strand
CTTACTTCAGGTACCATTGGTGTTGCCAGGGGTTTCGATTTGAACGAGATGTTTCAATTTGTTGATTTGTCGATCTGTTAACTGTTTGTTTGTAATGCAATTTATTAATATTGTTTTAGTGAACACAAAATTGCGTTAGAACACCAAAATGAATACCAAAAAAATTAAAATGTATGTATACAAACCTGAAAAGAAAAAAAACACTCGATTTATTATATCAATAAATTATTAGTCTATACTAATATTAGAAAATTTTTGTGAGAATCGGATTTATAAAAGTTCCGGTTTTGGCATTTTCCCATCGAACCCTAATCGTTATACCCGATTTAAAAACTCTTTTTCTCTCCCGCCCCTGTTTTGTTAGGTATTCCGGCCCTGGTCACACTAGACCGTCAAAGATATTATATATCAGGGAGATTGCGTATTACTTGTATTACGTATTATTGTTGGAAACTTTTCCTGGGTGTGAAACATCTATACCAGGACTGAATTTTGCTTAATTAATCGTTACTCAGCCATTGTTCCGATTAGGTATATACATATATACATACTCGAGTTGCCATGGACTTTACATGTGGCAACATCGTCCTCTATTGCGGGCGAACCGTCAAGTTTTCCAGGATAAAAACAAAAAAAATGTAAAACCTCGATGCCTCGCTATCCAAATAAAACGTAAGAAGCTGGCCAAATAATTAAAATACCAATGACACGCAAAAATAATCATACACAGACGAAAACGTCGCCTTTATACCTAGACATTAACTAGAAATTGCAGTTCAGCTCTATATCTATAAAATAATATATATATATATATATATATTTTAAATGATTTATCATTCAACGATACCAAATTACCGATAACATCGCACCTATCGGTTAGGTATTTGATATGATATGTCACTGCGGCGCGGCGGCACATCGCATGGGGAAAATTCATAATTTTACAAACTGCATGGAATGACGTCACCGTGGATACGGGCAATATTGACGATCGTGTATCAGTCGATAATATCAGTGCATTCTCATATTACGATAACTATATCGTATCGTCAGATGTACTCGTAATAGCGCTGCAACGGCTAAGTAGCAGTTTTAAAGCACAGTATCTTCCTTCGTTACGATAAGGCGATTATTATTCGCCGGCGCGTAATACCCTCTCAAGGGTTTCTATTCATTAATTTTCTAATACTTTAATTCATTTCATATTAGCACTATTTCGAAGTTTTCTTCTTTTTATCATATTCTGTAAAAAGCTATTCCTTCTCGAGTTTATTTATTATGTTTCGTCAATTTTGTACTTTCATTCATATGTTTTGCAACGTAGATCAGCTTGAAGTAGATCGCTTGGTTTTTTGTTTAACATTAAAACTTTTTAGTTTGATGGGTTCAATGAAAAAATGCTGCCAATTCGTTGCACAGGGCTTAAAAAATATATTCTATGTAATGTTTTATAGACTTTCTCGTTCTATTAATGCTAACAACTAACTACGAACAATCAACCAGTACACCCAGGTCTTCAAATGAGAACATGTAAGCTTATCGCATAGGCCTAGTTATTATACAGAAATAAGTATTTATTATTTTCTGCACATAGTTAGTAGATAGTTAATTTTAAATAAACATCTGAAATTTATTATTGTCTTTTTCTCCTGTAAATTATATTGGACAACAAAGAGTGTATAAAACTTAAGCCATTATTTCCAATGTTAATACACTAAAATTACAACGAGAAGTTTCTTTTTCTCACCTATAAAAAACATTATAAACCATTTTTAAATCTTTTTCCATAACATAATCTGTTATAATTATGAGTTAAATAAATGAAACAGAGGCTGAGGCTGATGAAACTGAGGAAAATTAAAAAAAGGTCTTCGACTAGGAACATTCCATTAATATTAAATTTTGTCTCCATTAAAGTTGAAGGGCACCTTGCCTTGAGATCGAAAAAAATTTTCTCCATCACACATCTTTTAAAAACACTATAAGCTTATTATATTAACATATACACGCTTGCATATATATATATATATATATATATATATATATATATATATATATATGCTTGATGACAGAAAATTGATGCCAATCCACCAGATGTTCTGTAATAATCCTTCTTTATGACATATATTCCGATTGCCTTTTTGATTTAAAAAAAAGAATACCTACTTAAACAATAACCTAATTTGTACAATTTGGGATTGAAATTAAACTAAATCGACTTAAATGTATTTGTGAAACTCTAATACTTTTTATATTATATTGCCGATAAACAAGGTAAAGAAAGCAGTTCCGCACAGGTTTAAACTTTTGTAATTACTGTGTGTTGTTTAAAAGATGTGCTTAGGAGTTTTTTTCTCCGTTTCTTCTCCTCAATGTTAAAGCACCTTTTCGAAACAGTAGTAGGAGCAATAATTACGTGCATAAGTGTATGTACAGAATACCTATATGATTATATGATTTTGAATTTGAATTTGGCCGGGCAACCTGATAGTAAGCGGTTGCCGCCACTTTTAAATGTCCGTAACACTAAATACATCACCGACACGTTGGCAGTCCTGACGGAAGCAGTGGACCCGGTTATTAATAATTTTTAAAATTTAATTAAGATTCGTTAAAAAATTATCCAGTTGCAATGACGGATCCGCGCTGTTACTATCACTTTTTGTACAACTATGTTAGAAAGTGTTTGTAGCCACAAACCATCTTGGCAACGAACAAAAACGCTGACTGAACCGCGAGGCGCGGAGTCCATATAGCAAAGAGAAAACGCGGTTTGCTCGTTGCTGAAAGTTGCTCCTCATTACAAAATATAACACTTGTTTCTAAAATTTTTCTTATGTTACTTTTTTGTTGACGGCGGTCGATTTGATCACACATTAACAGATCGTTACGAGTGGTCTCCACAATTAATTTAGGTAGGTGCTAATGTGAAATGTGACTCACTGTCTACTAGGTCGTAAGACGTGATGCTTCATTGTACCTATAGGTATGTGGCCTGACATTTACACCGTTCGCCTAATGAAGGACCACCAACACACACGATCATTCTGAGAAATGTAACTTGTGTTTCAGTAAAACGGCTGTACGAGCTAGCTATGCCTATATATAGACGGTCGGTCGTATTCTTCAAAACTAGTAAGTAGTACGTATATATGTATATATAGTATATGGCGTCCACCTGCTTTTGGCGTCCTATACACGGACGTCAGATCGATTTACATTACCAAATCATCCATCTTGGTATAACGTACCATAAGAATTAAATAATAATAATTTATAACCGCTGTGTAAGAATTTGTATTTTCTTTAGTTCTGGACGATTCCGTTTGAATCGAGCAGCGCTTTTGTTGCGCCGAATATACGTTTGACAACAGTGAATGAATGCGACCGGTGAGATTGTTATATTATTATTTATTATTTATTTATTTATTTATTATTATTATTATTTATTATTTATTATTTTATTGTTGAGATTATTTAAACTCGGCTTATCTACTTCCTGGCGCGGTAACAGAGTGAACTTTGCCTCTTAAAATTGAATACATCTAACATTGATTTAACTTATTATACATTCGATATTAAACCGTTTCTCCGATTTTTAAATAGCAGCCAAAATAAAGCAATATCTGTTACGACACCATAATTTATAATGAATAACCATAAAATGCACATTAAAATTCAAAATCATTAAATTGCTATCAATTTACTTTGCAACAATCCGCAGATTGCGGATTGTTGTAAAGTAAATTAATACCATTTTAATAACAATGAATTTCCGCAAAGTAACGCCTGATACTATCAACTTAATTGAAAATCATTTAGGTATTCTGTAAATACACTTATGCAGTAATTTTTTGCTTCTACTATCGTTTCGAGAAGGTGCTTTAACATCAAGAGAAAAAACGGCGAAAGTAACTCCGCAGCACATCTTTTAAAACAACACATGGTAATTGCAAAAATTTAAACCTGCGCGGAACTGGTTTCGACAATATTATTTTCAGGCGTCCTTGTCATTTATATATTCATCTATACTATAATATCCTTTACCTACGAAATGTGTTTTGATGTGTTGATTAAAAGTCCCAATGGGTAACTCATGTGTCAACTTTGGAAACTTATTGTAAAAACGAACTCCAAGCCCTATAAAGGAACGCGGAAACTTTTAAAGATGATGTGAAGACGCAACCAAATAATGCTTATTGCTTGTTTCATGATTGTGTGTATCACTTTTCTGCTTGTAAATATATTTTTTTAATAAATACTTAAATTACTATGAATATATTGTAATCTATTGTTGTAATATTACGTCTTAATTGATAATAAAAGAGTTGTAAGAGACGTTTTAGGTAGTCCAACAGACAGTTAAATGAGTGTTGATTAACACATTAAAGCAGAGCCGTAACGAGTGGTACACATAAAATTGGAAACAAAAATTGTAAAACAATGATTTAAAAAAAAACATATATCTACAGCTAAAGCAATGCATGATATTTTGTGAACATGTGTTGGAATTCGCATCGGAACTAACCATTAGTAACGTCTGGAATTGGTTTACCGATTTAGTAACTGTGCCCGTAGATCCTCCCTCGTCGAACATTCTCCCCCTATTAACAAACTTAACAAACAGACAGACAGACAAATATTGTAAAAAAATTATTTTGGTATATGTACCGTATATACATTCATATGCATGTAGTAAAAAGCGGTTATTTTAATATTACAAACAGACACTCCAATTTTATTTATTAGTATATACTAGACAATTACTATGAAATATGACTAGAATTTCGCCCGCGGCTCCGCTCTCGTATAATGTCGATTATAACATAACCTATGTTACATGTAGCATTGAAATGGTGAAATAATTATTAAATTAGTCCAGCAGTTTTTGAGTTTATTCGATACAAAAATACGGGGTTCGATTCCGGTCGAGGCAATATGTAAATTCATTTTTCTGTAATTCCTAGGATCTGGGTAATTTGTTGCTATCATTAATTCTGATTTCTAATTACCATGGGATTAGAACAATGTTATGTTGGTAAATATTTATATATTCTTAAATGAATAAAAATAAATCTATTAAAATTAGTTTGCTCACCTCGTTGAACACTCCTGTTTGAAATATTTTGTGATTTTGGAGGAGCCCAGCATCCTTCTTCATTAGACGCCATATTTTAGTAAACACGAAGCCATAACTATTTCCAACTTTTCTTGGTACATACTCGTACTTTCAACGTTGTCTCCTCAAGGCGTATTAGATAACAATTAACCGATGATGTTAGGATTTATCGTGCGCCTTTGAGACATGAACGAATATCATTATAAAGTATTTTAGCCGAAGAACACAAGTTTAGCAACAGTTAAGTTCAAATGTTGTTGTTCATTGTATAAACACAGCAAAATTTGACAACGTTTCATAGCGATACGCAACAAAGTACGTACAGCAAGGACGTCAATTGTACGTAAAGTTGGGGGATGGCCGAGACATACGGCGACGCCGTATAGGAGTAAATATAAATGTGAGTCCAAATGGATACCAGTTTGAATGGAAATTGTATATTGGTAAATAAAGTGTATTTTGTAATTAAAAATTCATTACATAATATTTTATGCGATTATAAAGCAATATACTCAAATATATGAAGATAAAAGCTAATGGAACACATGGACGCAATACTGATGTAAATTAGGAAGACGCCAAAACGGAACTGGGATGTAAATATATATAACGGCGCGGGTGCCGTTTCATTGTTTTTAAAAAGTGTGACATCAGCATAGCTGACGTCACTAACTTCAGTAGGGTCCATGATAGGTACTTCGAAAATAAGATTTCTGCAATTTCCAAATTAATCTTGTATTTTCTTGTGAGCTCCGTTCTGTTCGACGATTCGCACTCAAGTGAGTCGCTTTTTTTTTTGTTTGCGCCCAGACAAGGAGATACGGCTACCCTCCGGAAAGGGGGGAGGGGGGGTTGTGAATGCTCATAGCATACCAGCGCAGCCGGCTGCGCTGGTTATGTGGGACTCCCGAAAAAACCTAGGGGCCTACCCACTGAACACCACCCGAGGTTGGCTTTGGCCTGGAGGCCTCTAAGCCGTCATCTGATGTGACCCCCTTTAGGGAAAGGGGGCGCTAATGAGTCGCCGTGCGTCGAACAGTCGTATTTATACGGAAATGCTGGTTATGACCACGTGGTGCAAAAATCAGTTTACAATCTTTTTAAATCTTGCAATGAATTTAAATTGTTTTACATATAGTCTTTGATCTAGATTAATTATAATTACGAGTTACAATCATTTTTATAAACAAATTGATTGATAACCATAGTCTTAAAATTCAATAATTGGATAAACAGCAACAGAATAACGCTTTGGCGCCGATATATAAGAAAGCCTGCGGGGTTAATAACAAAAAAACCTTTAGGTGTGCGAGTTTATTTTGGGTATTTAAGAGGTTGCATCCATCCTTCGTCGTGATTTAAACTAAACTCTCATCAGGCTCAGGCAATGGTGCGAGTTTCAATTCAATTTTGCCAACGGTCTGACTGAAATGTGCGTATTAGTTGCAGCGTTGAAGAAGACCGACCAGTTTTCTACTCTCTTTAGCGCCCCAAAAGCATTTATGTTGCCTTTAATGTCACGTGCGCTCCTTGGTTGCGTTGGCCATTTAAAGTTTGTCGCTTAGTTTGCTATTCACATAAAAAGGGGATTGTAGCTTATAAACAGATGGAGAGCAACGATTTACATACATACATATGTAGGTTCTTTAATTGGTGATATTAACGCCGTTTGATTCCTGTCGGCTACTATCAATCATCTATCATTATTATATTTATTATTATAAATGTCATCATCATTATCATCCCCCTGCCCTTATCCCAATTATATTTGTGGTCGGCGCAGCATGTATTTTTCCTCCATACTTCTCTATCAGCCGTCATCTCACTAGTAACTTCCATTCTAGCCATATCGTCCTTCACACAATCCATCCATCGCTTCTTTGGCCTTCCTCTACCTGTATAGCCATCTACGTTCATACTTTCACACTTAATGATAATAAAATTTAATCATAATAATAAATGTATAATCCCATAAAACATGTCTTCTTTCTTTACGAAATTAAGTTGGCTACACAGTGACTGTATGTACATATGCATTCGTCATAGTTATTACAAACTATTGCTCATTTTATTACAAACTTCCTTCAAATTACATCGTTCCAACGCTGAGCTTGTGAACACGTCCTAACCTACATCTAAATAGCCGGTTGAATGACCTTTGAATCGAGCATTTTCGCGATCAATCACAATTGGCTCGAGCACCGCTGCTTGCAGACTTTGTGCAGACTTGAAATATGCAGGTGGCTACAACCATTAAGGAAACATTGCAGGCCATAGGATTCTGTTACAACTGAGGAGGCCAATATGTGCATATTCTACCGCTTCAATTGGTGAAATTGAAGTGAATTAGTAAAGGGATTCGTGGTTAGCATAAATATTATGTTAGGTTAGGAAAATACCTACGAACTGTATAGTTGGTATTTGTTTACGTAATAAACAGCCACTGGCTGTGAAATAAATGTAGGTTCGTGTTAATGCGTACACGCCGTCGCGTCGCGTCGCGTTGCGTTGTTATCGCGTACGTCACCTCTTCGCCGGTGCAGCGGTGCCGTCACCCCGCCTCCGCCCCCGCGCTCGCCGCGCGCCGCACGCTCTCCGCGTATGTCGTCGGTTGGCGGTCGCAGTTGGTTGGCATCGGTACGAGTTGCCGCGCGCCACGCACTTCGTATCGCTCTGCGCGTAGTTTTGTTACTCGTCAGTTACAAACTTTAGTTCTTCTCGTGCATCGAATACCGTCACTTAATTATCCCAATTTCCATCACCGCTGAACCCGACTTCACTTCGCCATGGACGGTGACGACTCCCGTGGCGTTTCCGGAGGTGCCTCACCCGCGTACGATGACAGGTGAGTGCAATCGCCCTAACCGACTACCTGCGATCGTTGATGAAGAATCTGGTTTCCCTCGTTGGCCTTCGCCCGCTCGCTTGGTGCGAAAATATGCGTCTGCGAAAGGTGGTACCTATCGATGCGATACGTGGCCGTTGTGTCCGTAATAAATACTATTCGAGAACATTGTTATATATTAATAATGCTTGGCGGTAAATAAGTGATGCTTGTTTTGTTCCCGACCGGTGATCTAACACCGGACGGCGCATACGCTGTTATCAGCGAGTGAATGCAAGCGATGGTACGACACCGTGCGGCGGCAGCGGATACGCATATATTTTATCGGAATGTGTTTGATGGGTATATTGCTCTCTATAGCGTGTTGCGCCACGCCAACATCACCCGTTCCGTTCATAAGATATTCCCGTTCTAAAATTCAGATCGTAACGTTTGTTTACGTTCGTTTGTTATCGCTTGTGTGTATCCAATCCATCGGTTCGGTTTCAATTATCGGTCTAGGCCGACACAGCGACGACATCGTGCCATGATTTGTATCAACTTGTACTGTAGGCGGTCACCTAGTAATGGCGTTATTATCAACAATGACATTATCAACGGTGTTATCAAGTAAGCAACGTTTGAAGTGATTAGTTTTATAGTGAACCATAACCAAATTGATGGTACTCTCGACTTGAAGTATCCGATCCCTTTTCAATTTACGCAGGTACGTGCAAAAAACAAACGAACTCATATGGTTTGTTTGTTTCCTACGAGTACCTTGCCTAAAAAGGCCACACGATGCGTCTGGCTAAATGCTGCAGGCTTTAAAGGCTAATTGACAAAGTTAAATGAACTTTTATAGATGCATCCCATACCAGAAATGACTTGAATAATATGTAAAATACATTAATTATGCCACCTTTATTTGATTGGCATACACTACACTACATATTTCTATATTTTTTTCTGTAAGTTAGATACTAGTGATTAGTATCATTTCGTAAATATATATATATATATATAATAAATATTGACATTTTATTCTAAATCCGGCTAGAACTTGAAAATTAACTGTAGGTAGTGTTGTCTGGAAGATATCGATCGCTACATAAGCGATGAGTACGATAACAGTCCTTTGACACCACTAGTATACATACATACATACAATATAATATACATACATAATGGTTTGCTAATAATCATATGACAAAACTTGTTGTAGTGTGGAACTTTGTCGAAGTTTTTAAGTATATTCCTTACATGTAATGAATAAACGGATCCATTTACCTTGCACTGTCACTCGACGCCAGAAAGATGCGCCGCTCTATCTATCAACACATTCTGATTTTAGCTGTTATTTCGGGCGGTACAAAAGGGCTATAAAAATGTTAAGTTGTACGAAAACATTAAAATGTATATTCGTTGTCTTTCTATATACTTTTAGTTTTATATTATTATTACATGTCGTGCATATTCAACATTTTTTACGGGCGGCAGGTCGTCCTTGCCCGCAAACAGGTGTCAAAGTCAATAGGTAAATTTACAGTTTAGCCAGATGATCAGAGATCATCAAACTAAAACATACTGCCGGGGTTTTATGGGATGTTCAAAATCTTGTACAATCACCGCGTATGTTAATTATACGGCTCTGTCGAATCTATTAAGTTTCTTAAACATTGATTAGAGAAAAAATCCTCAAACTTTGATATTACATGAGATGCTTCTTAAATTATGGCCACGCTTTTTAAATTTTGTACATCATTCAATAATTCATTCAAAAGTGTGAAGCAACAAAAGTGGGTAATATTTTTTGGTATTTTGGTGCAGTAAATACTAGTTGTAACTTGTCCTTTTAGACAATTCATTTTATCTATTTATATGATATATATATGATAAATATTATACTTGATGGGTTTACTAGCAGGCATTCCAGAATTAGGCAGAGCTGGTCAAGGCAAATACAACAAGACCAAACTCGATTGGTTTACTAGTAGCTATTCTGGGATTCCATGTGCCATCTTTTGCATTTCATCAATAAGATCCTCGTCACCGGTTGAAATGAAAGAAAAAGCAAAGATTAATAATAATGTAATGATTAATAGTAATGATAATATTAATTTATGTAATAATATACAGAAGATTTGAAGATCAAAGGTTATTCCTTGTGTTAAATATTCGTGTCCTCTTACCTTTATCATCACTAGTAGATATTCCCACGCCAAAATACGAAAGAGACATAAAGGACATAATTTATCAATATACAGTTGTCGTTGACATAATATATCATGCATCTATTTACTTTTCTTATATATTTTTTTATTTACTTATAAAATTTATAGAGAAATCCATAGGTTAAAGATATTGAAATAAAATTTTAAATACTGAGGTCAATTCACCGATCGCCACCGTTGACCGCTACCACTTGGCGTTTTGACATCAGTTTAATCTATGATCTAGTCATCGACCTTCCTGATAACCAAATTCACGTTTGCCACACGATTCGGAGGTAAAATTTGGCAACACTGTTACCTGACAAGTTATCTCAAAAAAGATGATATTATGAAATTAAATGAAATAATAGTCAAACTACGCCATCGCTTCAACAAATCCCTACCGTGAGTGGTCTCGGAAGAAGAAGCGCCAAGAAACTCCCGAGGAGTTTTTTTTCCTACTCACAGTTAGAGAATGCACTTAAACTGGCTTAATATTAAACTCATGTCCAAGCAATCTTATCCTGAAAGTAATCATCAAGTTTGTAATAACCTTTCCGCATAAGAATGCCTTTGATGTAAATTTTAAATTTACAATATGGCATTTCTCTCAATTGTAATGGAATTTTATTATAAATATTTGCACATCTACCCATGAAAGAGCCACCAGTTTGCTTAGTCTGAAATTTGGAACAATCAGTTTAGCGTTACTCCTAGTATTAATATTGTGAACACATTACTGTTACTAAGTAAACTATCAGAATATTTTTTAACATACATAATATTAAAAATAATATATTGTGATACTACAGTATATATATATAGCTTCAAAGAGGTCTCTAAAGGAATCCCTAGGCGTGAGGTTGTAAATGGCGCGTACTGCTCTTTTCTGTAATATAGAAATCGACTTAATATCACCACCAACTGAGTCCCACAACAGGAAACCATTACATTTATCATTGATTTTTTGCGTTGACCAGCCTTTATGAAACCGGCGTTTAGTAGCTGTTTTTGGATGTCGAGTACAACACATAAAGTTATTATACAAGTAATAAAGGAACACAGTATGCGAGTAAGATTTCCAGCTTTACGGAAAATCCTACTTGCGAGAAAGAGATACAAGAAAATTTATCGTAGGACTGTTTTTAAACTATTTACTCTCCATTACTCTCCTGTCAAAAAATTGCTGTTTGTTATTTTATTAGTTTCACTTCAGTCTTTCTATATTTTTTTAGACTAAAAATAGTCAACATGATGGCGTCGTATTCGGTATTAAATTGTAGGGTTACTTATAACAATAACCCAAACAAAGAGGCAATACACAGGTAAGTACTGATAGAGCAATACTACTTTCACGGTGCTTATTTCCATAGAAGTTGATCTTAAAATTATATAAATTAAGATTAATAACATCTAGCAAATACTCAATTTTATAAATAATAACTTATTTTTTTATAATAAATTATGTGTAAGATAAAAAGATATTGTGTACATGAAAATGATACCGTTTCGTATAGGGCTTGCACAAAATCTATCGATAAGTGGATAATTTTTAAATAGGTATAAATAAATATTTTTTGTATTACCCAGATTTGTTCATATTTTACCTTTTTAGTTTCGGTTACAGCTTGTAAACACATTGGACAGAAAGTAGATAGACTGATATAAAGGTGCATCTTTGGCTTTTGAATAGTATTATCTCCTTAAATTGATAAAATTTGGCGAATTTTATATTTGTTATTATTATGATATGACAATAAACGGCGAATGTGATTTCATATTTATTGACAAATTTTACTTCTTCAAGGTTTCCTGTAAATCCAGTTCAAAAAGAAAAAGGATTCGAATGTTAAACCAGATAGGTAGAGTTCCTCACAAAGTTTACAGTAGACATTTTAAGGGCAACTATTTTTTTCTACGAAATTACTGGCATGTTAATGAAGAATCTATACCTCCAAAATTTGTTTGTTATTTCCTTTCTGTGGGCAATAAGTTGTATTGATTAACATCAAAGAATTAATTAAAACCAATAAGCATTATTATTATTGTTTTCTATAGTACCGTGTAATCACGTTTTGTTTTATCCTGTCAAATAAGGTTAAGTTTAGAAGAAGCGAAGTATAGAGAAGTTACTAGAATTAGCATGGTGTTATTAATTTAACATGTAATAATTAATTAAGAGAACGTATTGAATATAGCAAAGAAACCTGTGATGGAATAGTCGGCATTCATGTCGATAATACATGGACGTGAATTTGACATCACTAAAAGTCACGCACCTCAGTGTATTTTCACACACATGCACATATATGTTTTGGTGACGCGATTTTGTAATGAGTGTTCCTCTATTACGTATATTAACTCTATGGTACAACACGTGCTTTTCAATATGGAATTATTTACAAATTCATCAACTTCGAATTAAATAAATAAATTGAAATCAATTTATTAACGGTGTCAAATTTAGTAAATGAACATCGATAATATTTTGTGCACACAAAAGTACGGTATAAAGGATTGTCAGTTCATATAGGCGAACGTGATTAACCCTGGATAAATATATTTTACAAACTAAAAACTACTACGAAGAAAAAAAAGGGCAAACTTCTTTTTCGCAACGCACAACCGAGGGTTCCGTAGAGGCAGTAATTAATTTTATCGGTAGCATAATTTTGAAATATAAATATGAGTGAAATAAAAAAAGTTACTAGAATTGCTATAATAATAATATCAAATGAGCACATATACTAAAATATTGTCTCACATTTCATAAGTGATTGTCGCCAATGATTTCTTTTTAAATTTTTCTCAATTTTAGATGAATATTTTTTTTTAAATATTCTATTACATGTATAGTGCCAACCCTAATAATTTTTTTATTCATAATTTTACTATTCCATTGTGGACCTAGAATACATTACTTTCAAACTAAATTTGCAAGTCGTCTTTGTGATATCAGTCATGAAGTAGTTCCAGACATCTGTTTTGCCATTTGGCTATAGAACCCCATTGCAGGGCTGGAGGCAACCGATAATTCATTATAATTCTTAAACAGTGTCACAAGTCGTAAAAAGTGTCATGACGATAATATTTACTTCATAGGTGTGTAAGGCAATAATTAAAATTAATTTTGGAAGGCGTCACAATAACGAAATCTATTAATATATATATTTAAATTGTGAAATATTCACTTTAAGAACACTGTGATTTTTTTGTTTACAATATATTACATATATTACGCTTTAAATTAATCCATAGATGTTTTTCTGAATAATTTGTGCATTAAAATGTACAAAATACGTAAATATATAGGTATGTATGTAAACTATAATATTTGTACTTTTATATATAAGTATGTTACACTTAGAAACCCGATCTTGTGCATTTTCATCCAGCCCGATGGTTAGGTAACAGTAAATATTAAGTTATTAAGCTCGCCATTTGGACCTTGATATTTTTGTTTTGATCAATGAAGATTATATATAATGATATGTCATTGCTATGAATGAATTACTTTGCGTGTACATAATTTCAGCGGGTCAAGTATTTTTCAAAGCACTTCGGGCGCTAACAAGTACATATATAACGTACCCATAATGTAATATCTACTGCAAAAATATTACCTATTAGATTACTTTTGTCATCATATAAAATTATATCGGCGAAATAATTGTATGGCCACAACAAGGGAGCCGGGCTCACTTGGAGGTAATGGGGTGCGGGGCACACCTGCTATCTAGGGGGCAAACATTACAAAGGATATCAATTTAAGGAACAATTATTGTACAGTTCTTCATAGGAATGAAATTTTAAAAACTTGCCGGTATATATATATATGTAATCAAACAAAATTCCACCTGTTGGGAATCTGGAAGAAAGAGAAAAAAATAGATCAAAATTTTTAATTTACGAACCTTATTTTTCAACACTGGCGATACACCAGTCTCGCACGGGTACGATTAGGAAAACTATAGCAACTTGAGCAATTTATAAATATTATACTTATAACTATTGGCACATATAATTCAGCAAAATATTATTAATAATGTTATGATGATATATCTGATATTTTTTTCCAAATGTTTAATTTCATAGAAACCTTGACCCAGACAATTTGGAGCACGCCAAAAGATCAGCTAAATCGCGGTGGTTGAGCGATATATTATATCGAGTGATGGGTCTTTTATACATGCGGCAATTGATTTAAATTTATAAAAATTATAGAAATAACAACTTAACGTTCAATTAGACGATGCTGATATTTACTTTGTAACCAGAACCTACCATTGTATCCAAAAGAGGACAACTGACTTTTCTTTAACTATAGATCAATGCCAATTTTTGTAAATTTTCCCGATGCTGAACAACATTAACCATTGAATATGTACCGAAAGTATGTTAACAATTTTATTTCTATACATTTTGAAGACATTTATTTGTCACAGTTGGTTTTATTACTTATTTTACAGAAACGGTCGGGCATAAACGATGTTGCTACAAATATTCGTGAAGTACATTTAATATTGCATATTGCACAGGAGTTACGCCGAGGGAATAAGTCCGTCTGATATTGGGGTCGCTGTTTGTAGCGTGCAACAAAAGAATGCGCGCGAACTAGTCTGCGAAGTTTTAAAATTTCGTGTTTCGTATGGAGTGTGACAATGTGGCCGTAATGTGCATTAGAAATTACACCGCGATTTTGAATCCCCGTATATTACACGTTGGATGCCGGGAAATTAATTAGTAGGTAACGTTCCGGAATTATACTTCACATGAACTACGAGAACTATTGTAATATGAATAATAGACGAAGCGGGCTGAATGTTGTTGAATGAATGAAGTTGCTGTATCACTGTATAATTATGGATATGTATATTTTCATACCTACGACCCCGTAGCCCAGTTGGTAGTGACCTTGCCTGCCGAGCGTGGGGTCCCGGGTTCGATTCCCGGCCGGGGCAGATATTTATGTGACAGATAAATGTTTGTTCTCGGGTCGTGGGTGTATGTGATGTGATAATTGTGTATGTACATGCCACCCGCAACACAGGGAATCCTAGTGCGGGGGTGTGAGTGTGTGAACGTTGTTTTTTTTTTTTATATTATATTCGTTTGGAACTGACAACGTTCGTGTAACTTTTATAATACAATAATTAAGTAAGCGACAAACGAGCAGAAGAATCGCTCGATGGTAAGTGTTCACCGTCGTCCATGGACATGACACCAACGCGTTGCCGACGGAAAACGTGTAAATAAGTGAGGGTCCTGCATTATTATTGGTTGACACTGCAACCACCGACACACGTACGAAACATTCCACGTTTGGTTTTAGATGGAGGTTAGTAGCTAGCCAGGCGGGCAAAATGCCCTACCGCGATGCAAATACCGCCAGGATTAAACCGGGTGATACAGAACCCTAAGACCTGCAACGGAAGGGACTGTTTGCTCTAGCCACGAGCCAAGCGAGGTTAGCTTGGGGTCAAGGCTGGTTAAGGAGCTCCCCCTTACACCACATAATTCATTCAATTCTTATGAGCAAACAAAACAAAAAAAAAAGGATGTAGGTTGACAAAAAGAGGAGAGTTGGAAAAATCAGATACGCCTTCTCTTCGCGTTGTATTATGTATAGATTACATTACATGTCCGACCGATCAATTAGAATGATATATACGTGCTATTAATTAGGAACATCTATAATTTCGTCACAGCTGACGGGGGACAGAAAGGGTCATAAATAGTAACATCGTTTGAGACAAGAAGGACAGTCTAGTGACGATGAGTATCGTATTAAAACTAAACTTGCAAATATTATCGAAAAAACTCAATGCGCGTGTGATTTAATAATTTGCAAGTCGCAAAGTTGTAAAATTTTACTTCACTCGTGAACGGAGAAGAGGTCATTCAAACGTAACCACCTGTGACAAGGATGGAGAGAGGGTTCCGATTACCGTAAATTGGTGTGACGTAAACTTCTTACTTAAGGAGTTATCTCGATAATGATAATCATGATAATGATATCGAATCGATGTACGAGACATTGAATCAATCATTGAGTTAATGAAAAAACTGTTAATGTAGTGCAAGCTGTGCAAGTGCTGGGCCCTGCCGCGAAATCGATCGCCGCTCAATTAGCGGCGATCGATTTCATGCGATATTGTAACAAATACTTTCGTACCCGTACAGATGATTGTTTCAATAACAAATAATCTTTAAAATTCAGTAATAATTTTCATCAGTATTGTTTTGTATACATCGACTACATATACAATCAAAAATATTTTATACTAGCAAACTGCCCTCGCTTCGCAACGGAATAACTACGCGTTAGACTAAAAAGTAATACCTAATTTATAAACTTTATTATTAATTTATAACTTGATCATTAATTTGTAACTTTTTTTATCTATGTACGGATTGCAATGAACTATTAAGTGACGTTTACTGCAATACATTAGTAACGACCAGAACGAAATCGGTTAAGCCGTTTCTGAGATTAGCGCGAACAAACGCACAGACAAACAGACAAAAATTCTAACAACTATTGTTTTGGCTTCTATTGCGTTAATAAAGGCCCCTAATAATATATCATTTTTTAATATTTAATAATTTATTTTATCTGTTATGTTGTTTGTTGACTTGTGTTTATGGATCTGTTCTTTAAATTCGATGATACTCTTTGCTCTTAAATGGTCTCTCTAAAAGATCGCAACAACAAATCAATGCAAAAATTATCCATGCCTACGGTCCACCTCCTGCACATCATAAACAATACCATTGCCCGGCCTCGATTGCTCGGTCTGATGTGTTGATTGAGTTTTACTATCAACCAAAACAAACTGTGATAATTAAAATTATTACGGTATCTACGGCGATGGCGTGTTTTGTGCTCAATCACTGACTATCTGATATGTGTTATTTATTACTCTGAAATACTTACTTAAAAATATTTTGAGGTTATCTTACATTTTAGTAGTTATCTCTATAACCCGGGTGTTGATTAAAAAAATAAAAAAGGAAAGGTAGCAGTCACTTATTTACAAACCGTTTTGAATTGGACGCAAACTTGGACGGCGGTCCATACTTTAATAGATATTCTCCATTGACATGACGTCAAGTGCCTATATGAGATTTTGTCAATTTTTTCACACTGTAAAGGTGTCCTTGCCCACTTCAATGTCTTCATAAATTTAAGATTCCAAAAATCACAGCTATGATCTTGATAATAGATAAACTCTCCGTAATAATGTTAGGAATTAAGTTCTTTTAGAAGTAGGTATTCCTGTAATGGGGTACTAATATAAATAACTAAAATATAACACTGTAAATACATAGCAATAATAAATCATTGCAATAAAAATGTGAAGAAGGTAATATGATCTCACGGCGAAAATTGCCAAGATGTAGCAACATTTGTAGGTGTAATTTTTTTTTAAATAATTGCATTCTTATTTAAGATAATTAAATGTAAATTATCTAATATACACTGTATACACATACTGTACATGTGTGATTGTTGTGCTTCTGACTTGTATAATTACTATTATTATTCTCATACTATTTGTTCGGTTATGTGAGAAGTTCTCATAACTCATCGTAAATTTAACTTTACAATTTTCTATAGGTACTAAATATAATTTTCTTGCATTTAATGCAGTTATTCAAAGGAATGGATAAGTGACCATAGCAGGACAAACCATTAAAAGAACTAGACACACAAAAAAGAGACAGTTCTTAAGGGGCTAATTTATTTATTTAAACTGGCGAGATCTCAGCAGCGATATCTTTCCTTGTGACACCACGTTTAGTTTTAAGTACTTGTAGTGTCAATGAATGGTTCGTGACATCTTATAACTTTATTTCTTTCATAGATGCATCTCATGTGTATGTATCAAATGCCTCGTGTCCAGTATGCAAAACGAAGAGTCGTTGTGTCGCGAGGGCAGAAAGGATCACATGAACTATCTCGGTGTAGTTTCATGTGTTAATTGACAGCTCTGATGAATAGTTATTAATGTTGTATGGATCATTGATCAATGACGGCCTTGTCCCTCGTACGTAGTCTGTATAAGAAATATTGCCGCGATACCCCGCCAGTGCATTGGATGCGGCCGAACGGGGCACGAGTTTCGCACGCGCCTCCTTTGAGGTGCATTCTTTACAGATGAAATAATGTTGTTCCCTATATTTTTCAAAGGATAAGTAATCGAAACAGGGCAGACCGTTAAAAGAACTAGATGAACAAATAAATAACATGAGACGGTGCTAAGGGGCGAATTTATTTATTTTAACGAGCCAGACAACAGCAGTGACATCTTTTTTACTTGATACTTCCTTTAATTGTATGCGCTTCTAGATAGATGTCAATGAATAGTTCGTGACATCCTATACCTTTACTTTTTTCATCGTTACTTCTGACGTGTATGTATCATTGCCCCATGCGAGTCTAGTGTGCCGCAAAAAACGATGTGTCGTTATATCACGCTGACAGAATGAATCGCATGACACCTTCTGATTATGTACGTATCATTGATTAAATGTGGACTTGTCCCTTGTGCGAAGCCTTTATGAGAAATGTTGAGGCAGTACCGCGCCGGTACATAGGATGAAGCCGGACGGGGCACGAGTCTCGCACGCGCTTTGCGCGAGTAGCACTCTCCGGTGCATCCCGTGAACTTACCCTTTATTTGCGTTCCAATTATGATTCTTGCACAAAGCGGCACGCGTGCTCGCGCACCTGCGCCTGCTCCGTTCACCTGCTTCTTGACGGTTCAGAATAGCCTCTCCTTGACGTTTTCTTGAACGCATAATGCTTAAATTGAACAAAACATGATTATTATCGCTATTGGTGCTCTCTCATTCTCTTAAAAGTTATATGAAGTTTAATCATGATAATACGTAGTTCATGTTAAAACGTCGAAAACGCTTTCTATCGAATGATATCGTGACCACACATGTGAACGACTATTTTTAACTTACAAGCGTAGTATTCGCCTAGTGGTTGGAATTCAACAATCAACGTAAAATAACATTGATTTATTTCAATTTAATTTTGTCATACTAAACCTCGCGAACAAATCAAAAAAAAATAGGAATCGGGTGACTAACATGAGGAGAACAGGATACTGAACTGTTTTGTATTTGCTTATTTATATGTACTATATGGATTATAGGTGCCTGATAAAGTTTCGTAGTTGTGTTGTGTAATGCTTTTAGTCGGAAGTGGTTTAAGTTAATGACTGGGTGCAGAGTTGCAGTTGCAAGTTAAATGGATGACGACCTCTGAGAGAAAATTCATTATGTCGTACCGACAATAAGACCACTGCAACAACATAAACAGAGCGTTAACTAGATGATAGATGTTGTGCTGGTTTTTGTTTTCTCTCGACATTTTTGTTGATACCACCACGGTGACACCTATCATTCTTAGATCAAATGCGATAAGAATTCTCTATATTGTATGAATTGTGGTTTGGACATCACCTTCAAATTACACAGTCACGACGGTTTTGTTTCGTACTGTAGAGATCTCTTTCACACAACCTACAGGGGAGAATTAGTTATCCTAAGGCAATGTATTGTTTTATTGCGTTCCATATTTAACTTTATTTTCCTATTTTTAGGCTTAAGCCATACAAATAACGCGCGAGATAATTCAACCGAAGTAATTATGTAAGTATTAATTGAAGATAACACTAATATTGATTGCGTCGTTTTTGTATTTGTATGATATCCGTCGGTGGAATGCATCGCGGCGCAGGCGCATGAGCATCTCGCCGCTAATTGAGGCAAGTGGCGGAGTGGCGCGTCTAGACGAGCATTTCCTCCGCGTTCGTTGACACCGCGCACCGGAAACCGCTACGCGGGCCCGTTGTGTTGCCAATACTGCCAATAGATGTCACGCATAATACGATGAAGTGGTAGGTTGCGTCACGTCAAACTGTCTGAGGGTGACGAAAATATGCTGGGATTTAATTGAATACTAGCGGCCCGCTCCAGCTTCGCACGGCTGTACTTTATCAATAGTTTCCGCAGCGTATGCGATGAATGAATTTTTAAGCAAATTTTTTTACACCTCGGTTCTCGTTACTGAAGTTTTAGCAAGGATCCTTTATTTTTTGTATTAATAAAGCCTATGTTGCTCACGGATAATGTAGCATAATAATGGTGAAAGAATTTTTAAAATCGGTTCAATAGTTTTTGAGTTTATTCGTTACAAACATACAAAAATACAAAGCTTTCCTCTTTATAATATTAGTATAGATGAACTCTTCCTAGGTTTACGTTGAAAATTTTCCAGTTTATCATGGCGTGGTAGTTGTAAGATTTTCGGGTTGAGTTTATATTCGTAAAATATTTATAAAACTTTAATTCCCTTTCTAGAATTGTTGTACTCGCGTGCTAGTATATAAAGAAAATTGTAAGAAACAAAGAATCTATTTTGACTGTAACTTTGCACGTTGTAACCAAATTAGTTTATCAAAATAAAATAATGTACCCTGAACTCTTCTAGTATCTGTTATTAGAAGGTAGCTCATTGTTTCAGTTTGACTATGCATTCTTCAGTATAACTTGAACGCGAAAAGGGTCATATAACAATGATTTTAAGTATTTTCGCAGATAGAAACGTAATTTATTTAAATAAATTATTTATCTAAAATGCTTCAGTCGTGGTATGTAAATGCCAGTTTATTTTATGATAAGAATCATAAAAACGAACAAATACTTTTTCAAAGTACTTCTTGGCTTTTCAATAATACGCATTGAATAACTAAAATAGAAAATGTAATTATACTTAGAATGATTGTAAAGTTACCATAACATAATCTTTCGCATTAATACAAGACTGTTGTCGGTTATCACCCACTCCTCATTTAAGATTTCTTTTCTAACAAGATTTTCGCGTTCGAACATTGTTGTGGGACCTCCTGTTACAAGATTTTTTAGATATCAATTTGTATTTGAAGTTTACAGGTGGTCGTATCGATATAGTTTCTGATCGGATGAAAATTCCATAATGGATATTGCAAAATTTCGGCCCAGAATGCATACTATATAGGCAAATATATTTTTTTTCAGATTATTTTTTCCTCTATCGTCACTTGACGTTAATTAATTAACTCGACGTTGGGAATAACCATCCGAGTATATCATATCGTATTTAATACCGCTAAGCGAATATGGACGTGAGACTGTGACGGCCGTAGAATGCACAATACATACTCCGTCAAATTTCATTGTTATCAATGTAAATGTCAATGTGCATTTGTTTTTAATTGCTGTGTTTGTTGACATAAATATAGTTTGTTTTTTTTTCTTAATTTTTGTTCACAGATTATTATTTTTCTCGTATTCTCCACATTTTCTCGTACTTTGTTTTATGCGATGCTGCATACGTGGTTCTTCCTGTTAGTTTCCAAAAATTCTGATAAGCAAATAGAGTCAAATTCGATGTAAAAAATTATGATCATTATTATACCACTATTAACATTGTTAGATCGAGTAGGCAAACTTTAATTCCAATTAATTGTATCATGAAAATCAATGGGAATCCTTCCACTGGTTTTTACAAATGTTTGAAGGACCATAATTTGATGAATAATTTTTTAGACCGTTCCAAATATTTAGTTAACCCAAAAATATCTTATAAGATATATTATATCTTATAATTATTGGAGTAGCTTTCGTATTATCAATTCATAGAGGAAAGTTCAACACTTTTTTTCTGATCTATTCTTAGCTACAGACAGCAGCGACCGAGTTATTTGATATAGTGTCAAAGTGTTCATGTCACAGTTGTGATAAGTGCACTTTGTAGGGATCACAAAATGCTTTTTATCACACACACATAAGTTACGGACGTAAACGATACATGAAGTTCGTCACACGCAAAGTCCATTACACGTACAGTTCATTACACGCGTAGTTTTTTATATGCGCAGTTTCGATCGAAATTGGATCATATATGATATGTAATTTATACAGTAAACACTTACATACTAAACAGAACAGAGATGCGGATCAATTGCTTCCTTTTTGGCAGCCACCGTGCCGATGACGCCTCAGGTATAATGGGTGGCGGTGACCTATTATTACCTACTGCTGAGTAGGTCAGTTCAGTGAAAATATGTTTTTTAAATAACAGCAAACAAACTTATATTTGAGGATAACGCCCCGTTCGCAACTTGGTCACACTGTATGGAAACGTTTCATCCCCAGTTGCCTCATTTGTCCTACAACGGTCATGTTTATTATTCACCGTGTCTCACCGTATAGTCCTCAGTCAATTTAAGTCAATCACGTTTATGATCGAGTAAATATTTTTACTGATATGACTTATGACTAATTAATTGCATTTGTGATATGTAGTGTTGGTTTCTTTGATATCAATTTAATTAACATACCACTCTACGCTTAGTTCAAATTTGTGTTCAAGTGGTCGAGGTTCGAATGTTTGAAAATTAAAAATGGTTAATTTGATTGATTTGGTGATTTTTTTCAACGTGCCGTCAGAAAAATAAATTGCTTTGTCGCCTGTTAAACACTGAAGAACATATACATATGTTGGTTATAACTGGCGCTACGACGGACTGAGGATCATGTGGCGACAATATAAGGAGTGCACTGTTTGCCAACCAGGTACAGATAATGTCTTACAAAATACGCGTGTGGTTGGTGAATGCTTTGTTCGAGTACCTAATCGTGTATGTTGTATATCTGTCACTCTGGTGTTACTTGCCACATGGAGAAATGCATTTAGTGTAGGTATACCTACTCAGATATAAAATGTCATTCTAGTGCTGAATATCGTTTACACCAAGGTAAACAAAACTTATCAAAGTGTGATGACGATTTAACCCATGGTTGCTACAAATAATTGTCAGACATGGCATGGCCTCTGTAATGGATGTCAAAGAAATGCATGATTAAAAATAAAGTACTCATTTAATATTATATCGGGTATCATAGCCGTACAGCCTAACAGTAGAGGCTCCAGTCGTCAAAAAATAATGACTGCAAACATGCGACTAGAACACATTAGCAATGTATGTAACTTCATACATTTCGAGACAAGATGTCGAGGATCTCTCGATGATCGGGATTATGTCCAGTTATTGACGTATTGCGATCGCGACAGTGACGGGGTAGTGGAAGGGTAGTGGAGGGGGTTTGTCAGGCGGTGGCGCGGCGCTGCAATTGCACCGGGAGGGGTGTGGCCGACGCGAGCTGCCATTGGCCCCCCGCAAGTGCAGCGCCGCTCGTTGAGGCCGACGCCCACATTAGTCCCGAATCCCTGCCGCCGAAGTTATCCTCCCGAGCGGAGCTGCAACAGGCGGTCGCTTGCAGCCAGCGGGAAGCGCGTATATTGTCGCGTCGCGATTAGCGTTACAGCAGGCCAACCGGCGGCGTCGCGGCGTACAACATGATGCGTCGAGCGGGCAACGTGCCGGCACAGCTTCTGTTACAGCTGCACATCCACAGGTTTGCGACATGAGCGATTTGTGTTGCTCGTCGTTGTGGAACGTTGAATTGGCATTTTATTGTGATGATATTCAATACCGTACGAGAACTGAGCCTCCCAATATGTAGAAATGTAGATATTGGTTTGCAGTAACATCTCATTCTGCAAGGGTTCGGCAACTGCACTTAAGATGAGGATTTTAGATAATGTTTGTTCTTTAAAGTTATTTATTGCTATTAATACTTTAAAATTATAACTCACTACGTATATCGAATCGTACAGTAAAATCACAATAAGATAAAGGCAAACCTTATATAAAACATTTCCAAAATATCTGCAAATATTTTTTTTTGATACCATCGAAATCTGATATATGATTTTTTTCCTCTACAACAGCTGCCAACCCTTATTGTGTAGTCGCGAATGTCAATGGAAGTTCGTCTAACTAATTGGGCCATGGAACGTGAGAAGTTATTAAATTAGATTGTCTAAGTCAACCTTTTTGAGATGTACCGTAATGTTTTCTATGTTATAAAATTAAATAAATATTAAGTTTTAATTTTAAGTTCTATTATTTCCTTAGTACTAGATATATTCACATCATACTGAAATAAAATTATGCTATAAAGTGAGAAATACCTACCTAGCAATACCCAGCTTGGTGATATTTAAATCATTATGTTTTGGTAAAGATAACAGATTTGGGAGTATTCATAGCGAGTTTATAGCTTAGTTTTACAGTAGCCATGTGAATTTTATTACGACATCCACAGTATGTATAGTGTCTCTATTGTGTTGTTTTAGTCACATTTTGGGCGCCGTCGTGTTTGTGTATTGGAAAATCCTTATTTGCCGAAACACATTAATACAATATATAAAACACATCTAGTACAAGCAAACGCGCTTATTTCTATTATAAACTCATAATCTCAATTTGATCTAGCTGTACAATTTCGCGTTGGAATACGCGCTGCATATACGAGATAGCTCAATGTAAAGGCACTTTTACACTCGTTTATTTATTTATCAGTTGAGCTATTTACTAAACCTCTTTAAAGTCTGAGTTCTATAAACTAGTAGGCGAAAGAAGAATCACTGATAGTCACTATTTTGGTCTACTTTTAGTTTACTAAGTTTGTATTTGTCTTTTTGTGTTTTGTGAATGTGTAACTGAATAAGCAGAGTTTTAAATGCTATAAAATGCTGCTATTTACTGAGGTATTTTTATTACTAAGGATTACTATAAACTAATGACGAATAAACGGAATACGAAACTTTTTTGAATATTTGGCTACTTTAATTTGGCAAAAACTGTGTTTTTTTTATAGGTAATACAAATAAAATTATAAATAGACTACTGATTAATCTATAAAGAGCATTATAAGTTTAGAACATAATTATCGGCTATGTTGCTTATCCGAAATAATTGCATACAAATTTTAGAAACATTTTAATGTTATTCACTCTGTCCTATTATAACTGAAACTAAAAATACAAAAATATGTTTTAAAACCAGTACAAAGACATTGTTTAAACTCTAAACATTTAACACAATCCAAGTTTCAACGCGTCTACCACAAACCCTCGATTTGACGCCAGATATTCTACGCCTAATATTTTACTCAATAAACCAATAACAAATAAGCGCCCCTAGTTTGGAGAGCTACTGTTTTACTCGTGGTGAGATCCCTAGTATGTATAGTTTCGATGGTTCACCAAACAAAAAAATGTCTTTTGAATCTTGGCAAAAACCAGATTGATCTACTTACTCGGACTTAAGATGAGACCCTACACATCATTATGCTAATAAGATACATTGGCATCGTTTAGTCTGATTTTTAGAGTGGCACAACATTTCAGCATTACACTTATACATACACATACACGCGCACATATATATGTATAACTAAATGACCCGGTGAACTTCATAGGTATCACTTACATATATTTGTGAAAAATATGGTCAAAACTTAATATACAATTTTTATATACATTAAATGCAACACAGTTATACACTTGATCAATATAAAGCTTTCTGATGTAGGTACTATATTTTTTGTCTGGTGTTACTTGTAGTGTACGATTTAAAGATTGACAACGCACACGATGCAACACATCCTTAGACATTTCATCCCCATATTTCATATGACGGAATCCTTAAACGTATTGTCCCAATGTAAATCGTTCTCGAGCAACTGTTACACGTAGTAAGTAAGTGTTTTACTGTAGTAGTTGACACGCCTCACGGTAAGTCGCACACAAGTATCCATCAACTGTTCTCAGTTGTTGAAACGACGTTGGACAACGAACATTCACCAACAATCGAAGATAATAACATTCATCGTTATTTGGATGTACTGTGTAGATGCAACCTAGAGCGTCTGAGGCAAATACGTATGGGTGTCCTTCAACTGGTGTTCCTTGTTACCGACGCTGAAACGATTTCGATGATGCGCGATTGTTCCGGATTGGTGGGTACAATAATCTATTTCCGGATCGTAGGAGAATGCTAGTCGGTTTACAGGAACACTGCGTCTGCGGAATAGCTTTGCTTCATTGTGTCATGCTCGCTGTTGTTGTTTGGTGTGTCCGAACTCGTTCCATTCTAAGACTATCTACTTCATTATTATGCACTGTGGAATGCAATTCTGCCATACCAATAGGTACGAATGTTATAATTATCTGTTTCTCGCTGTTCGTCAGTGCGGATTGCACATGAGGTAGCTCGTCGCACATTTGATTAACTTCGACGACCTATGAATATATCACAAACTGACGATAGATTTTAATAATCGGCTTGAAATTTAATTATTTTCTTTTTTCGACAATCAACTGACACTTACTTTTTTTTTATTTCTGAAACAGAATTATTTTGTATTCTATCAAACCAGATCAAAGAGATCGTACCTAATACAATACAGCTATGAAACAGACAAATTTTTGAACGCAGCTATAAATATTTCACAACTAAGTGATAATTTTTTATTGGAAAATTAAATTGTCGTTTTTAGTATTTTCCGTTACTTATTATTATTGTTTCTCGCCGTTTAAACCTTCCCTGAACTTCCACAAATATTTCAAGATTAAAATTAGCCAAATCGGTCAAGCCATTCTTCAGTTTTACCGAGACAAACATCAATAGATTTTTATATATATATAGATAGATTGTTTGATCGTTCGTTATCAACGTAATAATTCCGCGTTTTTGAAACAAAATGATGCAATTAAATAGTTTGAATTCGCTCTTAATGAATAGCGCGTGATTCTCTACTAAGATCTCTTATTAAAGTAAATATAAAACTAATAAATTAACACAACCCAAATTAATACAAGAATAATAATAGTTACTATTAAATAATTATGGAAGGAAGAAAGTTTGTGGCGCAGACAAAAGGAAATATCTAAAACAGAACACCTACCACCTGCCTTTTGTATTGTCATATTTTATAATTGTACAGTATAAAATATAGAACGTCGAATTATTAAAACGAAACTTTTACAATGTCTTAAAATACCTGATTTTATTTATAATCGTAATATTTTGCCTGTTCAAATGTCGAAATCGATACATCCTTTCACCTTTATAAGTACTTCAGAAAGTATATATCTGACTCGAGTACCTATCCGCAATGTTCATGCAAATTCAACAAATCGTCATGATAAATATATGCTATTCGTAATAATCACAGGATTCTACTTAATAATTTTTACTCAAAATTCGGATACCTCAATATATATACGGCTGTTGAATAATACGTTAGTTATTGACCACAATATTTTATCCATCTGAGGCGTCCAATTCACGGAATTTTCAAAGGCACAACTTGGATTTAAAGTATAATATAACCGATGTATTATACAACCGAGAAGGGACCGTTTCGAGCACAAGGACCTAACCCAAACTTCGTAACTAACTTAGGTATAACTGCGAAAACAAGGAGGCTTTTTGCTCGCGTCAAAATTGAACAACACAAATATTATTTCAGCGCTGCGACTTTAACATCTCTTAAGTGCAAAAATTACTTTAATGAGGAGATCAAATATATACCCTTATATTTCAACCACCATAACAATATAAATAGGAACCACCCGGTTTTTTGCATTATACAATGCTGTCATAGCGTGAAATGAAAAATATCATATTTATAAAAACTGGTTGTATTAATATAATTTGTTTGATCGTTTCATATCACATCAGAGTTTAAATGGTTTAAAATATACATTAACTTTTTCATTAATAACAATTGGATATAACGTATGATAGTTTAAACAGTGCTGTTTAGATATACCTATGTACGTATGAAGTACCCAGTATAGTAATCCTGATCGACATCTGCGACATCTCGGAAAATAGGAACTTGGGCAGCGAAACTAGAGGGGTTCAAATTTCTAGATTTCTGCATCAACAACAACTTTACAGTAAAGAACACACTCTTCCAGCACCGCCAACGTAGGTTACTTGAAAATTCCCAGGAAACTAATTTCGAAAGTTTTAAATAGATTTCATTACCATCTTGAATCGATGGCGGTCAAACCAATAACACACGTAAGTACATTTCCAAGAGAGGATTGTGGTACCTACTGATCATCAGCTGCTTGTAGCGAACGTGGTGCGTATGCGCTCAAAATCAATACGAAGGAGACCGCAACCGCAAAGTAAAACTTTCCGACACCAAACCGCTAATGGTAAAAAATGGAGACTACTGAAGAGATAGAGAATCCTGATTTTCATTAGTTATATACAATCTGTTTATTCTTCGATATGGATTACACAGACGTCATAATTATACTCGTATTGAGGAGTAGCCAATAAATATGCACTCGACTTAATCAACGAATTCATAAGGTTATTACGAGTGGAGCTAAGGTGGTTTTTATCATAGTATTTTCTTGGATATACTCTACCTTTATACTCTACCTAGGAAAATTTTCTTCTTCCTGCAGTTTACTAAGAAAAAAATCAACTGGATTCACTCTAGTGCACTTCGCGTCAAATTTATTGAGGAAATTGTTGCCATATTGTTTTTTGCTTATCTACTTATCAACACATGCTGTCCATTTATCAGCTAAGATTTTATACCGAATAACAGTTTCCCGGCGACGCAGCCTGCTTTATCCTCTGTCATATCAAAAATAAGTGTACCTGTTATTTCGTGAATCTTGTATTAAAGAGTGTCAATAAAATATTTTCGTTAACATCAAATTCATTATTGTCATATTATAATGTGAATAGTTATTAAGCTTCAGCAGCTACTTCGTGAAACAAATGTCATAGTCACAGTACTTATCTTAAGATGCAATACCTGGGATTGCAGTATCATAAAGTAAGCTGATGATTTGATAAGGCTTCCATGGTGTAATCTTGATTATTTTTTTAATCTTTAATTATATTCTGGTGTCATTAGGGAAACTTCAAAATTCCGCGATCTTTCCTTGAATTCTCCAAAAACAACTCTGTCCCAAATTATCTCACTTATAAACTTTAACTGTCGAAAAATCTACCTCTCATACTTTCGCTTAATATTATTGGCCTAACGTCACCCAAAATTCTTTTAAAATACCCACCTATGGACATAAGATATATTATTATTTTATTTAAAAACTTTATATCAGCAAAGGGCATCAGAGGTCTTGTAACCTGTAAAGAAATTAAGATCGAAACGTCATAAACATTGAGAGATTTTGCATTTGAAGAAGCTTTAAACATTTGGGAGTTAATTTCTGTAAAAATGTTAATTGCATAAAAGTGACTCCTTGCTGTGCTCCTGTGACGATTTGTTGTTCCAAAAGTACGTGGAGAGAAAATACCTGTTATTTTCATAAACATTAAGGGAACAATTTCTTTTTAATAAAATATAACGACCAATTATGTGAATCGTAATTCTATTATATTCCAAAGTCAATATTGCCCGAACTGGACATTTTAGAAATTGTTCACAACCGACTGTTAATTTATGAAACTTAATCAAATTACTCAATATCACCTACATAATTTATTTCATGGATATGTTTGAATTACATACTTGCACAATCTTACAGTGCATATTTTCCTTTGCGGGCTGGTCGTAAGCGACGTTGACCTAGCTTCGGCAACAATAGAACAGATAAAATAAAGAACTATAGCTAGGGCACAAAGCAAACTATGTGTCCTGTGTTCGACCTTGGCTCACTTCCAAGTTGACGCTTTAACTTAAACCTTCGCTTGTCGCGACCGGGTGCCGAAAGCGAAACTACGCCCTCCGCATTCCACTCTCGGGAATACTATTCGACGGGAAACGTCTTTGTCGAGAAACATGTCCCCGAAGAAATGTCTTTGGAGAATTCTAATCCCGCTCACAATACACCGTGTTCGACCCCTCGTTGACGAATAATAATGTTATAATAAAAAACGTTTATCCTTAAACCTGACCGCCAATTAATTCATGAAATTTCCGAGGGTTGTATTCGTGAGATCGGATCGAATGCCATCTAACATTATCGTAACGGCATGGCCGACTCCGCCCCTTGTTCGTTATCATGAGCCGCGGGGCTGGACCAACACACCCGGTCCACATTGACCCGGCCTGGCCCGCAACACGGCTGTCGTCAACGATCGGTATGGTCCTTTTCGCTTGGATTAGTAATTAGAATCCGCTGCCATAATGTTTCTTTTGTGCGAGTATAGTCCACATGATGAAATCACATATACCTGCAACTCTCGCTACTTGCTTCGACTCATTGACTCGAATATCATGAGAACATTCTGAAATTAATAAGAGCATAAATGCGAGAAAACATTAAATATCACACGATGAACTCTCTTCAAGCTCTAAGCCCAGTAATTATGAGTAGTCAAATTTCTGTAACACTAGATTTTGAAATGTGTATAATATTCTATATTTCGCGAAGATATAATAGACGGAAACATTTAAATTTGATAAAATACCTCAATAATATTTAATGAAATGGTTGAGAAGTACATACTAGTTAAAAGCGTTTATTACATACCAACCTAACCTACACAACGCACGCATGTACAGCATTATTACATAACGTTACATTACGCACATTTGTTTGCCTCCTGGTCTATATTTGTTTTTAATAAACATAAAAAGGCTTTATTCCTCATTGGTGGTTTTCATCTCGTCATAACGATTATATATTGTTAGGAAGGTTCATAGAACTTTTGAATACTGCGTTAGTTACATCCCTTTGTTCACGATTATTACTACAGATATAAAAAATCTACTTAATTATAGTTCAAGAGTAATTCCTTGAGAGATGTTTCAAACATTTTACTCAACATGTCTCTCACATAACTCACAAAAATGTTTGATAGAAATAACAAATTTAGAGCTCATTGATGTGATAGGCTTGTTGAACTTTTGATTACAAATTTATTTGTTTTTCATGATTTTTGTGACTAATTTTTGTCACCAAATTTCATTGCATAAATTTTTTTTTTGTTAAACAAGAACGTAATAAAAATAGTAAAAATACTGAATATATGTATATATATATATATATATATATATATATATATTCAGTTTTTTTACATTATATACATGTATGTGTAACTAGTATATTTTTACTTTTTTATATTTCCATAATTCTATTTACATTAATAATAACTTTGTATTCGCTGACGAAATTACGATGATGAAGGTAGACCTGAAAGGTGGTTATGAAACTTAATAATATGCCTACCGTGTTTGAGCTACATAGCCAAATTTTAACTTTTTCCCACTAGTGCCGTAATTATCTCAAATATTTAACGAATCAAATTTTATTTTATTTTATCAAATATTTTTAAAATATATAATTTTTAATAACATCTAATATAAAACATGTTTTCCATGTAAAGGAACATGTAAGGGATGAGGCATAACGTCGAGATAGATTTCCGGTACTTTTTAATGAAGTACAATTGTACAAGCTCGTATATTTGAACAAGCTTTTCTTTTCCTTAATCTGTCATTAGAGTTTTTCAGTCAATCCATTCAGTATATTAACTGTCCTCACTAGTCACGCCATAATAACGACTGCCATTGACATTGACATTAATGACAACTGTCATTCGCACAATCAATGCGCGGTTATGGCCGCAAAACGTGACGTAGTTTTCGCCACATGGTCATACACTAAAGCGTGGCCCGTACAGAGAAAGTTCCGTCACGGTTAATATTATGGCCGATGTCGGCCATTGTACAAAAAAAATCGGTTTCTCGCTAGCATTCCACTAGAATTCGGGTTCGGCGTTTGTATAGCATTTCAACATTTGACATTCATCTGTGTATGTCCAGATATATACGATGTAACCAGTAAAATGTCTGCATTTTCTTTTACAAATTGACCTGTACATGAGGCACGAGTGGCAGCAGGTATCGTCTATTACATGTTACTATATTAATGTATTGAAATTATTGTTATGTTCTGACACTTCTAAATTTTTGTCTGTAATAACCGTGCTTCGTTTATAGGAGCCATTTAAAAAAAAATTGTCAGTTTTAACTAAAGTATTATAATTCCGAAGCTGGAGTTGACTTTACATTAACGCCGCCGCAATGACATTAACGCAAGTAAAGTTAGATCATTTAACTTTAGAAACTAAACAATTTCGAATGCATAATAAGTATAGATCACCGCGAAAGCATTATTATTTCGTGTTCGTTTATTCGTCGTCGTTCTTAGTGTGCGTTAATGTTTGGTTCTCAATAAATATAAATCTGTTGTTAATACCATAGAGTAAATAATATTACTCCGTGGAGTGGTGTATAGTCGTCGTACTATGTTTTTTTTTATAAATAACCAGCTTGTACTTGAAAAGAATTACGTAAGTAACAGAGAAACGAAAGCAAACCAAAATAAAATAAGAATTGCTGCAAAATAACCATTTTAATAACTTATTAAATGTATTAAGAAGTTCAAGCAATCATCTAATAATTAAGAATTATCTGATTATTCAGAAAAATCATAAGTGCCATCTTTCATTATCTACTTTGCATTTTTTTGTGCGTCCTCCTATCGTTGATAAAATATAATACAGTATAAAATGCAAAAAATATTATATTATATTACTTCATCTTAAGATCTCACTTTGCGGCGCTGTTTTGAATTTATCGTGTACTCTTAAGTGCGCAATGTGGTCGCTTCGTATTCGTAATGAAGCCATCGTGTGCGATCCACTTTTTGTAAGCTCGGTGCGCTAATTAATTGATTTTTTGGCTAAACCTCTTCTGTATATTATAGGCGAAGAAAAATCTTTGTACTCACTTATTTCTTTTGTTTGTCAACCGATAATCTTTATTAATTTTTTGTTTGGTAGCTATTGATGGACTTTAGTGTTACCAGTAAAAAAAATTGGAAATACAACATTATTTAGGGATTATGGTCAAATTGCGACCACTAGACGAGCATTCGTTCAGTTTTGTAATGTGATAGAATTTCAACCAATAAATGTTAATTTATTATTAAATTACTTACTTCATGTGCCCTTGGGTGAACTGAGTCCATTTAACATTTTCTTTACATTCAGCTTTATTCACACCCATATTCGAGCACGACTTTTCTAATGGGGACATACCATGGAGTTTCTAGTGCCTACAATTGCAGTAGAGTTAACGCTGTTGTCGTGGTTGCTTATGCTATTACTGCTAGAAATCTTCATAATTGGTGAGAAGACTTAATTGCGTAAGGTTTTTACTTACTATAAGCCCCACTCAAGGTTCTGATCTCCCAAGTTATTTGGAAAAACTTGGGGACTTCCGTAGGGAATAAAAATATTATCTCAAAAGGCGATGGAATGGCTTTCCTACGTCAACTCCCGGTCCGGTGGATAGCGGGTCTTAGGTGGAGAGAAAGATAGAAAGAGGTAAAAACGTTGCCGCAAATGGGTAATTTGGGGAAACGTTAAAAGAATGCTCAGTGCTGGGAATATGAATAGTTGTGGCTTCTTGGATTTGTCACATCAGATGGTGTTTGTATTTTAAACGAAGCAGGAGCAGCAACGAATTTAGGAAGAACCATTTTTACCTTTAACTTACAAATATACTACTTTATACACAAAACCTTGGAAAAGAATCAATAGTAACTCAAAATTTTCGCAGAGGCAAACGTTTTTTTTTTGTTACTTCTAGTCTAAAATTATTTATAACAATAAGATATGCATTATATAGGTTTAAGAACTAGTCACAATGGCTCAAATTGCGAGAGGCCTATGTCCAGAAATCGCTCTCATTAGTTAGTTTACTTGACTTTGAGCTCATGGAATTGAATAATTTTAAACGTAAAATTAAACTATTTTAATTATGTTTATTTCAAATTAAAAACTACTCGGGCAATGGCAGGTTAGTGGTTTCAGTGTCGATGACTCGAATCCTGCACCTACCTCTTAATTTTTCAATGTACCTCATAATTTTCAATGCAGGTCTTAACTTTTTACATTATGTGCGAATTAAGAATTAATTATCATTTGCTTCGGTGAAGAAAAACATGCTTAGAAAACCTGCATATCTGAAAGTTCTCTATAATGTCCTCAGTGGTGTTTGATGTCTGCCAATTCGCCCTTGGCCGGCGTGATGGACTATTACCTTAACCACTCTCATTGCGAGAGGATACCAGAATCCAGCAGTGGGACATCAATGGGTTATGACTGAAAACAACCTAACGTGTCACCTTAATACAGGTTTTCAAAAGTATTTCTTAAATTTACATTACATAATTAAATATAGGATTGTGGAGCACACATAAAATTATAAATATTTTTACTTAAACGCTAATTATAGGATCCGAAAACGTAACAAAAAAATGTGTTCCTTGATTGTATTTATACATTTATTTACGTACGACACACAGTAGGAACTTGAAACACGTGTCTTAGGGAATTCTATGTTTTAACCAACAAAATAACTAAATTTGTACTTACATCTTTTACTTTCGCATGGAAACACACGCTATTGTAACCAACTTATCGGAAATCGTAAATCGGAAGCGTTCTGAACACATTTTCCGACAAATGTTTTCTACTTATCCGGTATACAGAGTATCATATCGAATGCACAGATACTAGAAATTATTGAATTTTTTTGTCTAGTAAGTATTTTTTGTCTGTTACTACATCACGTGAAAATCACTGTTCAGTCTTAGGTAATTCTAGCCACATTTGTTAGTTATATTATGGGTCAATATCAAGAATTATTTTTATCCCCGCACATGGAAGTGCCTCCGCGGAATGAGAAATATTAGTTAGTGTAAAAGTATAGACTTTTTTAAGCAAATATATATATAATATTATACAGTGGTGGTCAGATAATTCAGAACGGTTACTTGAGGGGACGATTTTTTCAAACTAACAAATATAACTTATGCACGTAGTTTTTGTTTCTCTCAGCATCGCAAAACTTTTCCATACTAGCGATACGTTTGTTGATACACGTGATTACCTAAAAAAAATAGATTACCTTTATACATTACATCCTGAACCAAGTATTACTGTGTAGGACGCCTCTCTTCTTCTTCTTCTTCTAGTATTACCAACTGGCTGGTCACATAATTAACGCTGAATAGTTTATTTTTTTATTCAAATTTAAATAGAGAACACTGTGGCTCTGTCATTGTAGGTCACTATTCGATTAAAACAATGGGGAAAAATAAAAGTTATGATAAATCTACCATAGAAGTAATAATAAAACTTAGCCAGAAGAATTGGTCGTATAAAAAGATAGCTGACCATCTGCAAAACTCAAAAACGATTGTTTCCCACGCTGCGAAGCATTTTACCACGTATCAAAGTACTTCAAATGTTCCGCGTGTACCTAAAAGAGAAAGTCATCTCGTCGAGATGATTGTGATATCGTTCGTTTGGCAAATTAAAACCTTTTAAAGGGTCTAATTGACTTGAGAAAAATGAATATTTTGTTGAAAACAACTCTTCAGCAATCTCGGCACGCAAGAAGACGTTTGGTAAAAGAAAAGTTGCACGGAAGGTCAGCAAGAAAAGTGCCCTTGTTATAACGGGGCCATAGGCAAGATCGTCTGCATTTGTAAGAAGGTATGAAAACTGGACAGTTACGACAGTGGAAAATTTTAATTTTTTCTGCTGAGACAAAAATAAACAGTGTATGTTCTGACGGAAAAATATATGTACGACGCCATACTAATAAAGCATTCGACCCTAAGTACATTAAAGCATGGTGGGGATAATGTGAAAATTGGGGTGCTTTCTGGACGTGTTTGTTGGACCTGTTAAGCTGATAGAAGGAAACATGCATCAATTCCAATACAAAAATATACTGGTTATACTGAAAACTTGCTTTCAGTTATTTGGATATTCCAGCACGATAATGATTCAAAGCATACTACACGCACCGTTGAGGAATTTCTCACAACGCACTCAATTTCTATCTTAGATTGACCCGTTAACAGCCCCTATCTAAAGCCAATAGTGCATTTTTGGTGCGGAGTCAAGAAAAAGGTTTCGATTTGTACGTTTTCTTAGAAGAGTGGAATTCTATCTCGAGAGAAACACCTCTCGAGCAGTTAAAATCGTTATAAATCGTTCTTAATTATTTGTCCAGCTTCATTACTATTTGAATTTCACTACATAAAATAAATAAATATTGTAAAAAAATTGTGATTCTGTATTCCTATCCCGTTGCTCTATTCATGTGGTTATTTCAAACATAACTAGTTACTTCTAAGAAGGAACGCATGACATGATTTTGATAAAAAAATCTGGAACGTCAAATCGTTTTTAATCATACGACCAATACTGTATATTTTTTTGTAGCTTCTAGCTAACATCTAACTAATATTTGCTACTAGCGAGTATCTTAATAGAATCTTTACGGTCTATGTCTAAGATTAAAGTACAAGTGCCTCGCTTCCGACTTTGTTTGGATTGAAAAAATAATTATATTTACATGATATCTAGCCTATATCTATCCGGAATAATGTATCTTCCAAATGGTGAAAGATTTTTTCAAATAGGTGCCGTGATACCGGAGATTACGAGTTACGAGTAGACGCGACAAAAATGCTAAGTTGGTATGATCCGTTCCGTTACATGCATAAAACAGTTTAACCTCTATTGTATCTTTTACTAAATAAAAAAAAAAAAACGTTTTTACGTTCTTTATTGCCTTCAAAAAGTATAAAGTATATTTACCTAAAATAAAGTACCACACTTTATTTTAAAGTATGGGTGGCAACCCTAATAATAATCGACCTCTAAAACAGTAAAATGGGGCAAACATGAAATTTATTAACTGCTCAAAAAGTAAATATATTAATGGTGGTTGAAAATCCGACTATTTTGTAAAAATTAAGGGCGATTCCTCTTCGGATGAGTCAACCTTCGGATTCTATATTGGTGAATTTTCAACTGACATGATTATCGAGAACAGACAAAATATACGCCTAATCATAAGTTGTTCCCTGAAGAGCTCAGATTCGATTGGAGCCAGTAGCAGAGACCGAATTAAGGCTGCAATAAAATATAAGTCGGTTGTTTCGTCCATAAAATATAAATTTTACAACGATAACGGAAATACGATAGTTTTGAGTTCCAATAGCCCCATTCATAACACTGATTTCAAAAATCTGTGATAAATTAATGAACTTGACAATTAAACGTATCTATAGCGCGAACTGTACATTCAATTTACTATAAATATATCCTCTTATATGTCTCTATAAATATATCCTCTTCTTGTTAGTATTTATATATTTTACCATCTAAACTTTCAAAATCAATATTATATTTATTCACTTCTTGGTTAATAATATAACCTTAATCTTTTTATGTTGATTTTTTATTTAAAAATACGATCGAACATTTCATAAAGTCTGACATAGGATGTGCAATGCATTGAAAGATGGAGAACTTTTTTTAATCCATGAATTCGAAAATGAGCTTCACAAAACATGTCAAGTACCGGGCGAGGTGACTACGGGGCACCTGCAGCGTGCAGCGATATGTACGTTCTAAAAACGCATCGCTGAAACAAACTGGCCAATTGCCAGCGTAATAAGACCGTTAGTTTTTATGTCAAAAAATGTAAAATTTGGGTGGTATGTCAATTATAAACAATAAGTTGGTATGCAGTTCGTTGATATTTTAATGTGACATTTAGTGTAAAATTAGTTGAATTTAATTGAAACTTGAGAATTATCTCAAATGCGTAATTTATGAAATGTAATTGTTCTATTCTGCAATCACGTTATTTTTTTTTATGTTAATAGGCGACAAACGAGTATACGAGCCACCTGATGGTAAGTGGTCACCGTCGCCCATGGGCATCAGCGAGACCAAAGGTATCACCGATGCGTTGTCGGCCAGTAAATGAGAAGAACGTAAGAAGGAATGTACTGGCTCCCAAGCCCCCAGCCGGAACACGACGAGTCGCTTGGCGGCTGACTCGAGCAGGAGGGTCGTAGCTAGCCAAGCAGGCTTCACGGAAAGATAATAATACCACTAATAATAATATAATTATATATAATTACTTATATTATTTTATATATAATATAATTACTTAATAATAATACAATCCTTACGCGAAGCCAAGCAGGCCGGCTTCTGTCGCCTCTTACGACACCCTTTTCTACCAGCATGGGATTGGGGGGAGTATTCTAGGCCGCCCCAATACGGCCAAAAACGTTATGTAATAACCACTTAGGTGACCTTACAGATTTTTTAATTGAGTTGGTGCGTATGCTTATTTCAAATTATTTTATTAAAATGCAGCTACAAATAGTTACAAAATTAAAAGAAGTAATAACTTTATATCATTTTGCATTTATCTATATCTATTCGAATAAATAGAATTGGAGTGTTTGTTTGTAATATTAAAATAACTACTTTATACTACATGCATATGAATATATACGGTACATATACCAAAATAACATTTTTTACAATTTTTGTCTGTCTGTTTGTTCTGGCTAATCTCTGAAACGGCTGGACCGATTTTGACGGGACTTACACTGGGAGGTAGCTGATGTAATAAGGAGTTAAAGGACTTAGGCTACTTTTATTTCTACTAAATAACTTTTTTGTTAAATTCCACATGGACGGAGTCGCGAGCACCGGTAGTATTTCGTAATTTTAATTATTGCTTACGTCTTGTTTTCGTTACTGCCGAAAACTATTGTGATTTGCGATGCATCTTAACGACGCGTGATATGAAATTATTCCATTCGAATTATTGACTTAAAAATATTTATCTTCCTGGAATTGTTTCTAATAAATAAATTATCTACGAAATTAGTAAGTTAAATTATACCTAGATGACTGTTCTGTATCTTCACTACACAACTCCAAAGAGTACATGAATTGGCAGCGAAAAGTTTCGATTTGGAACTTGAGCAGGCGTACTCGTATAAAATTGAGGAGTTCACACCACGCGCGCGCCACATCATGCGATCACTAATAATGTTAAAAAGTTTATAAAAAAAAAAAAACCTAAACGGTAGTTCATTTAGCGTGACGTCCGTTATATATATAACTAGGAGTAGAGTGAGAGCGGTAGAGTGGAGTGGAGTTAATGTTACCAGATTTAATTGTTAAAAATTAAGTAATAATTATGATGTTTATATCATATTTGTAGGATGTGTACTTCTTGACTCCAAAGGAATAATTCTCTTTATAAGATACTAGCGGTCGATAGTTCCCGCAGCGTTATGCTATGCGATGAAAGAAATTTTTAAGTAAATTCTTTTACACCTTGGTTCACGTTACTGAAGTTTTAGCAAGGATCCCTTATGTTTTGTACTAATATATAGCCTATGTTACTCAGGGATAATGTAGCATTCTAATGGTGAAAGAATTATATTATTAATATACATCTATTACAATATGGTGGATGAAATTCAAAAAAACTTACAGTAAAATAAAAAAAAAAAATTAAAATCACGAGAGGGGAGCAAGAAAGTTTTGAAAACTATTTACTAACGCAGCATAACGTTAAATTAATGGTAAATAAATATTAGTTTTTTGTAGATACACTTGTTTAATGTAAGAAAATAAATGTGGTAAATGAGAAGGTCGACGTGCGTTTCATCATGGCACTTAAAAATCAATACATTTTCAAATCAGTAAAATACATTAAAAACTCCGGAAATGGACGATTAAAATTAGTATTTCAGTAGACATCCCCGAAATAAGTACCTAAATCTGGCAACGCCGAGTGGTGTGCAGACCGGTGCAAGCGTACGCGAGCCGCGACAGCACGGTGCTGCGGTGGTGAATCACGCGGTGACGCGGCACCGCACGCGCTCCCCGCCGACGCGCACTCACTTGGCTGCGCTCGCTCGTTGCGCTCCACCGTCCCGTTGACTGCCGCTCCGCACTCGCGCTCTTCATTATGTAGAATTTTCACTACCCCTCTTCGTCACAATATATTAATGGCTAAATTTTTATGGAATGTTTCATATCTCATTCCTTGATTAAATAAAATGTTGTGCGAAAGGTTTATCTTTTAAATGACACTTGCACCCAGGCTTTTTGGTGAGCCGATCCGGATAAAAGACGAGTGCGGAGGGTGCGAGACCTGGTGGGTCATTTGAATTGAAGGGCGTTCTCTCCTTGGAGCGGTACTATGGACGCTTAGGGCTCGAAGGTGAAGCGGGACACGAGGCGGACGCCGCCTGTACCGGACGAAGTAGGCGGTGTCGGGCGACCGCCCTCCTCGGGCCCCGGACGAGCCGCGAAGGCATGGGCGCGGGCCCGCGGGGCGCCGCCGCACGGACCCGCTAACGAATATACTTCATGAACTGCTTCTGTAGTGATTGGCCCAAGATATATATCTATTTGTCGATAATATTGTCCCTACAATTATTGGCGATATTTCTTCAAAATTATATAATAATATTTGTTATTATGATAATGTTGAATTAATGAATTGGCAGACTGATAATTTTGTTTGTTAAATACGCAGCAAATAATTCTGATAAAAAATTGTTGATAGCAATCTTGATAATCCATTAGTGTGGGGGGTCGGAGTTTCAATAAACTATAATATATATACCTATATAATATATATACCTATATAATACCGATATATTAAAAGTAAAAAAGTGATGCTGCTGACACAAGTTTAAAGAAATAACCGGAGTATATTTTGAAACCACGACCTACTTTAAGCTGTGTTTCGCTTTACCCAAAGTAATCCAGGTTTACTTACAATGAAAAAAATATTAAATAATCACCTGATTGTACTTAATTACGCGGTTTCATTTTTCAAAATTGAGATCAAATATACGATACATCAGACCATAGTTTTTGAAGTAGCATAACATATCAAATCATATCAAAAAAAATATTACTTCTGTTTGAAAGAAAATACTAGATAGATTTCCACACAAAATAGCGATACTGATTTTTGTGGTAAATAGCTACTAAAATATTCAAAAGTGATTCGCTCTTAAGATAATATTGTTTTACTGTAAAATGGTCACCTGCATTCAAATTAATAACTGATATTTTCCTTTTTACGTTACCATACTTATCATTTCTTCTGAGATTCACGCTCCAGCATTAAATGTGTTGATCCTTATCTAAGTCTATAATAATATGCCTACGTTTTGGAACTGTTGAATGCAGATTCAACTTCATGTATTATTTTTCAGTTAATTCCTGTGTATGACACAAAAATGATTGAAAAAAATACTTTGCATAAAAGTTCGTTTGAAACTATAAGGAATTAAACGTCTTTTCTGTCTTGTATCTTTAAAACGTTATATGTTTCGATGAATATCATATAAAATTGAACTGTAACCAACTTTCGCTTCACTTTGGGAAACGTTTTCCTCACGTTTATAAATAACTAGCGGCCCGCTCCGGTTTCGCACGAGTGAACTTTATCAATAGTTTCCGCAGAGTATGCGATGAAAGAAATTTTTAAGTAAATTTTTTACACCTTGGTTCACGTTACTGAAGTTTTAGCAAGGATCCCTAATTTTTTCTCGTAATAAATATAGCCTATGTTACTCAGGGATAATGTAGCATTCCTATGGTGAAACAATTTTTAAAATCGGTTCAAAAGATTTTGAGTTTATTCGTTACAAACATACAAAAATACAAAGCTTTCCTCTTTATAATATTAGTATAGATAACTATTCCCAGATTCATGTTTATATCAGGTGTCTCATGAGTTTTGGTGGTAAAACTATACCCAAAACCTTCCACAGGAATCACTCTGTACCGCAATGGCAGTATGCGAAAAGGGTGTTGTAGCTATAAGATTAATGCATTCAAACAGACCGTAATAAATAAAAATTCTCATACCTTTCTAGTGCTCCGGCAAACAGCGTCTTTATTAGTTAATTAGCTGCCTGCACCGACTTCTTCCGGTTACACAATATCTAATTGTATGTTGAAAATTGCAAATATAAATTAACACAAATTGAGATATAGTTAATCATTATCATCTCACGTCTTTGGAATAATAACTGGTAAGTTTTTCCAATAAGAGCCGCCGTGATTTCAGAGATAATCCTCGGTACACACACAAAATTCGCACTTGCTCTTTCTAATGTTCATATAGATATTCTCCATTTGTCATTTTAAAAGTTTAGTAGTAATGACATTTAAAGATTCAATGTAAAATTTTACTGAGTGTAAAAACAAAAAAATTTACAAATGTAAAAAAACTTGCTCGAAACAAAAATCTATATTAATAATGAAACTGTAATAGAAAATTAAACTTAAATGCACATTCTGTAGAGGGTCTAAATAAAATTTAAATTTCCTGACTGTAGTTATTATTATACATAGATTTGTTGTAATTAATGGAACTAGAAAACCTATCCCTAAAAGAATGCGAGAGCTACTTGCAGTAGTAAGACATACTATTTCTAACGCGAAGAGAAGGGTGGGTTACTAGCTATAAATAATTGGTCATTTTTTATAATTTATATAGGTTGATTAAATTTTATTTATTGTTGATGGGTTAAATTAAACCTATTTATATTTACTCTACATTTATATGAATCACCTAAATATCGTTCAGAATAAACCCATAAGTGTAAGAGTGAATGTATCTATGGACAATAACTTTGAATTCTCTACTGAGCTTCAAATTAACCGTTTGGTCATTTAACTAATCATGAATCTGAGCTGGATCGAATGTCATGTAATACGTTCCATTTCAAACAACACTAATATTTTGCTTTATTCTTCCTAGCTCTATTTTTTTTTAATTCCTTTAGTATCTTGACATTTAACAAATATAAAATTAGCAATATTATGTATCATTGAATGCTAAAGTCTTGAGTTGTTGAGAGTAGATTATTCCAAGCCAATTAATATTTTGGTATTTCTTATATATATCTTATATTTATCTCAGGTATACACCATGTATCTTATATACACCAGCAATTTTCTCTTTTTGGAATGCCAACAATTGGAGGTGAATATTTAAAATGGCTGCTATCAGGATCCAACTTCTCTCTCCTCAATTAACATTAACATTTAATCCTAAAATAATCCTAATCAACTAGTTGAATTTATTAGTATTTCAAATTTATATTAAAATTCGACGATTCAAAGATTAATTATTTATTACTACTATATTATACTATTTCGTTACCTAAACACAATTTAAAACAATAGTTTTTCTCATTGATTGGAAGGAATAAAATATTGGGGTATTATAGTTGGGTGTTAATTGTATTAAATACTTCAAATTTTAGTGTAGAGTACTATAATCAATAAATTATTCGTTAGGAAGTCGATAATTCTGTAGGTATAATAGTATGGTATAGTCGATAAAACGTTTATAACGTCGCGTCACTAGGGCGCGGAGTGCTCCCCGCGGGCTCGATTCGGCCACGCCCAGCGCGCGCATTCTCAAACAAATCCACGCGAAATGGTGTACGGAGACTGAGAGAACCGACCGAGCCCGCGGTATTCGGTTCGCTGCTGGTTCAGTCACGCACGTCACACCAAACAGTCGAGTTGCAATCTCGACAGCCTGCGAACTGTACGCATCGCGCACACGTGCCCTCGCGACTCTCTACACATCGCCCGCTTCCGATCGTATTATGTAATACGAAAATAAACACCGCGCCTCCTAGCTCGAGCACGTGTGCGCAGAGTCCACCGTCCAAACCAAACCGCCAACCCTGCCGTCGACGCCGTCGCCGTCAGCTAGCGCCCAGCGTCTCCACGGCACCTCTCGCTCCGCCAGTTGTGAGTCAGCTCGCGCGTCGCCCGCCTGCCGAGCGCGTTGCCCGAGTTTTTCACCCACCGGGGCCGTTCTAGTACCGTAGTGCTTGTGTCATTTGTGCGTCATACGTGAATTCTCATAATCTGTGAAATGGCCAATTCACTAGAGCAACAGTTCGGAGACTTAAATCTCTCCCAGGAGGATCATGACCAAATCTTTGAACAGGAGGATCATCACGACCAAAGGTTAGTTGCCGACATATCTAATGTAATTTATTACTTTATATCTCTGCTTTTGAAATTTATTTTATGATTTAAATGTTACATTGGTTAGTGGGTCGAACAAAGTTTGAAGTTGTTGCATTGCAATGTGTATAGACCAGTAGGTGGTAGCGGTAGTACCAACCGTTAGTCGCAAAGACCTCTTACTCTCATTAGGTCGCGCTATAGTAGGTACTGTTAACCGTTATTTATAGTAGTACGTAGCTTCTACTCTCATTTCAATAAACTTATGTTTTTACACTTGTTATAATGAAAATACTTAACAAAGAGTGGGTTTTCAGAGTAAATGTAATTTCCGGCAGGTGGTATAATATTATGTGTTATTACTATTTTGGATTTTATTAAGTATATAGTATGTATACTAAATACATATGGTTGATATTTCTTATCTTACTTTGTATTGTAAGATACAATAGACTTCCTTTTTTATAATAATATGGTAATATGAATTGTACCGTTATAATAAATTCGCAATAAAACTAATTACGATTTTGACCTACCTACTTTCGATACTAGTAATTGTTGCTATTATAAAATCGTGTAAGGCCTGCAATCGTTTCTCTTCAATAAAATACTAGTGTATTTTTATGAATTGGTATCTTAAAATAAACCAGATAAGTAAGAAATTGTGTTCCGAGTGGGTCTCTTTTCCTCACTATGCTGATGTTTGTTACTTATATCTGACATGGGTGCAACTGAACCAACTTTTGACCGTCTCTGATGTACTTGCATTCGATTCATATTTGATATTCGGAAATTCTCTCTGCTCTATACTGCGTCCTGTTTAATTGAAATACTCTTTATAAACGTTTAATTTCCAATTTATTTATTACCATGGTCGATTGCTACGTCTCTTCCTGTTGATCTTTTCTCTTCCTGTTGATCTTTGTACAGTTCAATCCATCCCTGCAGTGGCTGTGCTACTCGAAACTTACCAGTTATAATCCGACGTTCAGGCATTATTCTTTTAAGAACCTATTGAAAGACCAGTATTTGTTGCTTAGATTATAACTATTTTTCTACTATCTACACCTTAATACAACTATATACTTTCCTTAGTCGTTGCTTAATGTGATAATTTTTGTAATTATATAAGCTGCTGAAAAAGTAAAAAAATATGGCAATTTTTCTTAATTGTGTACCCCGTTTCATATACTGTAAATACTATATCTAATGTACTAGCTTAATAGGTTGGCTGGAATAGATCGCTAATTAAGTTATAAGGAACGCCTATAGTATGGATTTTGTTGTTGTTGTTGTTGTTCATATCTATTTGTTGAATGTTGCTTGAAATCTGGTAAAGTTTAGGCTGAAGTTTTATTAATATGAGCAATACTAGTTCTATTTTATCTTTGTTGCTACACTGTATTTATGCCGGGGTTATAAAAGAGTTATAATAATAGCCCTTAATACTCACTACGCAGATATAATACATATGTTGGTAACTTCATAGTAACAGACAGGGGAAGTACGTCCATAATGTCTTCACTTTCCGTGAAAAGTAGTTGTGTTGGTTGGTAAAATATAAATATATAAACAATTAACACTGAGGAAGCTTTTGGAATATTAGCCAAGGCGAATGTCCAGAACATTGAAATCGTGGAATGCCCAGTTGCGAATTGACTAATCCTAACAACATACACAGAAAACCATTTATCCATAAAAAAATTAAATAAATTTTAGGAAAAGTAACTAGAAAACAATGAAGTTTATGCATGTTCTCATTACTTTATTGATTCATAATACCAACATAATGTGGTTGTCTAGTACATCAAACTACTGATTTAGGTGAGTCTATACCGTAAGAGTAGGTATTTCCTTCCGTCTTTTATTTTTCTTTAACTGAACTTAATATTTATAATCTAGGTGTTGCAAGAATAGAACGTAATATTAAAACATTAAATAATATAGGGGTGGAAAAAAACTTGAATAATCTTGTAATCCTCGCATTCATACTAAGTTCATTGTACTTTGTATTATAAGCAAAAATTGATGATAAAATGAGAGCCAAGGCAAAAAAAATTCCTTCCCGACTTTCATTGAAAAAAAGATATAGAGCGGTATTTTGACAATGACTCGTGGATGATCCAAGAGAGCAAGGTTTTAATTTTCCCTGTTGTAAGTCACTGAAAAGTGTAGGCGTCTATACTTCAATCAAAATATTATTGTTGTTTAACTCATATTTCTGGAAATATTAATCGCAAAATGAGTAAAATGATTGGAGTATATTAGTAATACAATCAAAACTGTTATGATGCATTGATCTACAATAGTTTATAATATTTATGAGAAGAACATTAAGCGAAAATGAAACTTCGCTAGGGAAGTGTGTAGCTAGATGAATTTGCAGTGTGTCGGAATAATGTATAGCAGTGTTTGAAAATGAAAACATGAATACACGGTTATCATTTAAATAATTCACTAATATTCTTGTTGATTTTTCTGTTTCATTTAATTCATATGAAATATTGCCCTTAAAGAGCACAGAAAAAAAATAATAAAGTACAAATAAATTTCTATACTGAATGATCAGCAATCAATAGCAGGAATAAAATGTTACATGAATATTCAGTACCCTTCCATTTGACCTAAATCATGTTAAACAAGACAGCGTCGACATCACGACAACTGCCGACCTGTGATTCATCTAAGGTTCTGATTAGAAGGACCAAGAAACACTGCCTAGAGTGAAAAATATAGGTATTTTACTACCACTACTATGGAAACTGGTACTGCGGTACTGGTACATTACTAGCGGTGCCCGTGACTTCGTCCGCGTAGAATTAAACAAAAAAGTTATTTAGTAGGAATAAAAGTAACCTAAGTTACTCCTTATTACATCTGCTACCTGCCATTGAAAGTCCCGTCAAAATCGGTCCAGTCGTTTCAGAGATTAACCGGAACAAACAGACAGACCGACAAATATTGTAAAAAATGTTATTTTGGTATATGTACCGTATATACATTAATATGCATGTAGTAAAAAGCGGTTATTTTAATATTACAAATGGACACTCCAATGTTATTTATTAGTATAAATGTACTATTCAGAGGCAGTGATCGTTTCTATAGTTTCTAGAAGGGAACATCATCGGGAGCATTTAAAAAAGAAAGCGTGTAGCTCAATACGATATATGTATATTGTTTTACGTGTAAGATTTACGAGTTCGACAAAACTTCAGAATACACCGCAAAGATGTTATTTCACTAATTTTGCAAATAATAATCACAGCCAGTTGCACACTTGTTGATCACGTAGGTATTTTGGTACTAGTAACAATTCGTTGCTTTCCCTATTCGAAAATCGAATAAATTGAATTCAACCTTCCCTTTTTTTAGGAGACCTTTTTGCAAGTACAAATGGTGTTTGAAAACATGGTATTGTAGAATTTTCGTGACAATATATAATAGAATTTTACATTGTTATATATTTTTAAAATAAATTCAAGACAAACAGATCATTGGACGCCCCGCTCGTCTTTAAGCCGGCGCCAGACATGACGAAATATGCAAATAAGTACAATGTCGCGGACATTGGCATATGGATATTTGAGCAATACTACACCTGAACAAATATTTAAATTTCGCCCTATTATTAAATTAAATAAAATAACATTTTTGCGCAAATCTATACTAAGAAAGTTTTAACATTTATATGTTTTGTCACACTCATTTATCATACATTTTCTTCACTCTAAAAGATCAAGGTTTCTTTTAGCTGCCTGTCCTTCAAGTTGTCATATGATCAACGTCAGTTTCGGTCTTGTGTTAGTTGAGTCCTCTGCAAAGTTGGCAAATTTGGGTCGGATTGTCAAGTTCTTATCCCGGATGAAAGGGTCTGGCGTCTCTCGCCATCTTCGCACACCAGGCGACAAGCTTAAGTAAGTAGTTTTAATTGGGAAATTATACACAAGCTCTTATACGATCATGCGCAATTTTATTTATTATTTAGTTATCATTAAATTGATGTTGGGTGTATTGTTCATATAACATATTAATGTAACATGTGAAAATTGAAGTAAATTCATGACAATTTAATTACGGTTTTCGCCTTAGTTTTAACAAATCATCATGTTATAATCTTGTTAGTATTATTTCGTCTTTAGAATAAAGTTTTGATTGTTGTTTCGTAATGTAATTTTGGTGTGCGTTCAAAATTCGAACAGACATAAATAAGTTCTTCAGACTTCATTATATACTAAAATGAAATATACAAATATTTACTATATCAACACATCGATATGACCACACTCGTAGTAGATTTGATCGATTCACATTGGTACAGTGACAGTTGCCTATGAGGCTCATCTCTGTCTTATGTCAGTGTTTCTCGGAATGTCTAAAGTATTTTTAGAATCTATCTGGTTGTATATATTTCCTCAAATTTTAGGCAAAGTTTCATTACTTGTGGATTAATTATATAAAATAAATACTATAGATGTTAACTTTTAAATCGTGTCTAACCTAGCCTTTGTTTTAATCGAATAAAATAGGCAATTTTCATTTGATTTATGTTATAAAAATATTTTATAATTGTTTCTTATTAGTTGAAAAGATTATGAAAGTGGAGATGGTGTTTAACAGGACTATTGCAGTTTCATAAGAAAATGTTAAGACTACATGTTGTTGGTAGTATAATTTCTTAGTTGTTTAAAGAATGAGCACAAATCGATTTTCACATTCTCTTTAGTCATCTCATCATCAAAATACGCATGAAACAAAAAGTTTTGTAAAATAATCAGCATTTTAATGTATACACGCAATTTTAAATAGATATATATATATACCAACAATTTTTTGCGTCCGTCAATTTGTTGCCACCCGCCGCAATAGCATTCTACGGCGAAAAATCTTGTTTCACCCGGTCCTGCCGATATTTGTATGTCATTGATACCAATAGAATCATTAACTTTCTAGGATGCTAGTTTAAATTTGGCTTAGAGGGCCAACGTAGGGCTGTATTGTGGTACGGCGTCCATATTCAGTGATTTAATAGATCAACAGAAATGTATATTGCAATACGATATTATAAATAGTATGAAAACTTGTTTATAACTTCTTCTTTAGTCTCGTAAGAAAAAACATGTTAAAAAAGTAAAGTTCCACGATCTCTCCGCAATGCGCTACATCTTTTCACTTTTAACTAATCACTACTTGCGTGCAGTACCAATTAGCAATGTTACATGAAATTATATATATATGGCATCGATAAATGATGTAGAGGGTAAAAGTATTTATTTATTATGATCATCGCTGTTATTATTTTAAATAATAATAATAATTTTATTGTAAGTTTGCGAGTCGTTTGACTCGTAATCGCCGCATCCGTCTCGTGTACTGTACGTGTCGTGTTCTTAGTGTACTGTGTCAATGTACGTATCCGTGAAACTTGCTTTCTTATGTTTACATACTATCTTTGTATATTATCTACATTATATATGAGAAAAAATATTATTAAGGGCATTTATTAACGCAATCGAACCCAAAACAATCGTTAGAAGTTTTGTCTGTGAGTTTGTTCGCGACATCTCAGAAACGGCTTAACCTATATAGTTATGGTTTTCAATAGTGTATTGCAAGAAACATCACATAATGTTTAGTTATAAATTGATATATATACATGATTTATGCAACGAGAAAAACCCAGTCCTAAAACAATGAAAGTTCTATTTCTGAGCGTAAAGCCTAGGCCGCCCACATCGCGATATTATTTTTTCCCCCTTATATGGGAGGAGGATGAATAATGCTCATGCATACCAGGGCAGCCGGCTACGTTGGTTATGTGGGACTCACGCGTGACCTAGCGAAGCGAAGTCTTGAGTGCCTACCCACTAAACACCAACCTGAAATGGCTTTGGCCGTGCGGTCTCTAAGCCTTCTTTAGGAAAGAAGGGTGCTAGCGGCGCTCCCGAAGTTGCGACCGCACAGAAGTCAACACTGGAGGCGTTGTCGGAAGGAGAGAATATGTTTCATCTTAAGGATGCCACCAACGGTTGAAACTAAATCTTCTGATAATGGATTGACAAACGGCATTCCAAGTCAGACGAAAGCTGATTGGGGGTATCTAAGAGGGCGTTCCTCGGCCTTCGGAATTGATGACGGGTTAGAGGAGGGGCGGTGTAATCCGCAGCTTCCCTAATTAAAGGATTGGAATGTTCCTATGAGGACTTAAAGAAGGCTTTAGAGAAGCCTGTGAAGACTTGTTGAATGGTGGGGAGTTCCAAATCTCTGTAGGTCAGCGTTCCTAATCAGTGGGCGTTGGTTGCTATCCAACAGAAGAAATTTTGGACTACTTGGATTGGGTGAAGTACACTACGTTTCGCGTCTGCGAAGACAGTGGCGGCGTATGACATCACCGGTCGTATGCAAACCTTGTAGAGCGTTCGCTTGCTTCTGAGGGACATTTTACTGTGCCTCCCCAATTGTTGAGGACGTGGGATATGAAGGTTAGCCTGGAGTCTAGCGTCACACCCAAGTATTAGGCTGTGGGCTTCCAGGGGATAGTGGTGCCTAACAAACGGATATGGGGATCATCGAAGGTACGTCTGATCTTGTGGTGGAAGCGAACCGCGGAGCTCTTCTCCGGATTCACCTCGATGCGCCATTTCGAGAACCGTTCTCCTAACTCATTGACTGAGTGTTGGAGTCTGGTGAGGATGATTTCAACCTATGACCCTGCTAATAGAGGGCAATGCTGTCAGCGGATAGTGACAGTTGCACACCATTTTTGGGGATGGGTATATCGTTAACGTACGATATAAATAGTAACCGAGCTAGTACTGAGCCCTGTGGAACCCCTGCCGCTAGCGGTCGTGGGGAAATGAGGACGCCTTCGTGTTTGCAACGAAAGGAGCGATCGTGGAGATAGAAAGCCACTATGCGGACTACGCAATCTGGAAAGCCTAGTTGGTGGAGTTTGTAGATTAGTCCTCCATGCCAGACTTTGTCGAAAGCCTTGACAACGTCGAAGAAGACAGCGAATGTTCTTTTTTTTACGTTTTGGATAAAACCGCTTAGGATGTACTCCACCATGCGGTGAACTTGTTGGGGACATGAATGAATGCTTTGCATGAAAGTCGAACTGATGTGGGATGATAAGTGTTTGTTCGTCCATTGGAAAGAGAAGCTTTCTTAAACGAGATTGAATGATTCTTTCGAGTACTTTGCCCATAGCTTTGAGGAGACTGATGAGGCGGTGACTTGAGGGAAGATTAAGACTATTAAGAGGTTTCCCAGGTTTGGGAATTCCTATAACGATTGCTTCTTTCCAAGCAGATGGGAAGAAGCAGTAATGTCAGCAGGCGTTGAAAATGAGAACTAGCGGAAACTTTGATGGGTTTGGCGGTGATAGGAAGTAAGTTTTTTTGACGGACCACATCCTCCACCGATTGGATATGTAACTGGGCACAAGATTGTGTACTGGCTGAACATTGTGAGGCAATACTATCGGCAAAACATTCGGCTTTATCAGCGTCTTCGAAGACGATACTGCCATCGGGACGAGATGAGGCGGGGTGTAGGGTTTAGCGCTTACTCGAAAGGCTCTCGCCACTTGTAGAATGCTTGATAAGAGGGAGTGGTTCCCTCCGTGTGGGACTCCCAATTGAAGTCCTTCACTTCAGTAAGACGTGATCGAATGCGACACTGGAAGGTGTTAACTCGTTTTCTATATGTTGGGGTAGGGTAGCGTGCAGCCCTTCTAAGGACTGCATTCTTGGCTTTGATGAGATTCCTGACGTCGAGTGGTTACTTTCAGTTTGGCACCTGATTACACGCTCGTTGTCATGGAGAGTGACTGGACTAGATGAGTCAGGAAGTTGACCGCAGTCTCTATCTTTTCCGTGCTATCGAAATAGCCGAAGTAGTAGTGAATTGGGGGCATCAAGGCCTGCGATGAGCGATTTTCCATAGCTTCCCAGTTGATGAAGGTTTTAGAAGAAGTGGACGGGGCAGTGGCCTAAGTCGCCGAGAGTTTCGATTGCCCTTAAGTTAAGAGCGACTCCTTTGACTGAGGCGAAATCATGAATGTCGGGGGAGTGATCCGTTCGATCCGGATAGTGAGTAGGGGAGGGAGGACACAGGACATCGATGTCGTGTCTCGATGAATTGATGAAGCCTGATGCTATTACTATTTGGTCGATAGGTACTTTCAGTCGGTATGTTTGGAGTTAAGTCCAAATAATATGACTGAGTTTCCGAGCGAAAGGAGGGCCTCTAAGCCAGAGTTCAAAAGAGGAACGCATGGGTTGTAGACTGAGACTATGATCAGGGACGGGGATGTCCTGTCATGACCAGCTTACAGACTGACTTCCACACTAATGAGTGCAGGAGTCTCAATAGGGGAACAGTGGAGCGACCTCTTATAGTAAATGGCAGTGCCGCCGCCGGAACGGCCGTCGGCTCTGTCATTCCGTATAAGAGCGTACGAGAGGATAGATATTCCTCTAGAGTAAGTGGGCTTTAAATGGGTTTCCTGAATTGGCAATATGTCGATATCACTATTGCGAACGAATTTCTTTAACTCGGGGATGTTGGTGCGAAGACCACGAGTATTGAACGAGACGAGCGAGACGCCCTTGGGTTTAGTACGACCGGTGCAATGAATGGGAAGGCGCACTGGGTGCTAGCATTAAAAGAAGTGAGAAGGTGACTGTTCTCAGTGAGCGCCAGGAGGCGCTGCTGAGGTGTGGTGGCTGCCTGGATTTTACGAGCCAGGACAGAGATTTCGTTGATGTCGACGTTTTGGATGACTACACGGTTTGCATATCCTCGACTAGGGAGGATTTGCCTTCTGGTTGCGAGATGCGGGGAACGTGAGTTTCGCTTGCTTCCGGACATTTAGGGTGAACGGGGCAGGGAGGGAGGCGGCCTCGGGAGCCGTAGAAGGGGCGGAGCGCCTCCAGGATTTGAATGTGCTCGGGTCTCGGTGGGGCACTAGGGGTCCTCAGAGAAGTGAAGTTAGCAACGGTGACTGATCGACTGGTCCACAGACTTTGAGCTCTACATCGCAAAAACGCGAAGATTCGTATTATCACATATATGTAGCCGAACATTCGCGAATATTTCGCTTCTTTTGGCCGACGCGTAAACAATTCGCTCCGCTGTCGGTAAACTCTCGCACATCAAAACGTTTTATCGCCATGAACTCCGCTTGCGCGGCCACACTTCAGTAAGCCTGCAGCCATCGTGTGTAGCGGACGTATTGAAAGACGTATGCAACATGGATGAGATTGGAATAACGACGAAATTTTACATTTTATATCTAATTACGAAGCTGAACCGATGTTATGGAGCCCGAAAGAAACTGACCATAAAAGAAGTAATAATCCTTGGGTGGTTTAGATGCCACAAATTTAAAAAATGATTATTCGCTGCCATAAAATATAGAGCAACCACGGCGTCCATTTTGTATTTTGCGTTTGATGTCGCGATAAATCTGACAACGATGCAATGTGGCCATGCACATACGCTGTAGACCGAAGAGACAAAGCTTCGTCTTCGCCCTACAGCGAATGTTATCGCGATGTGTGCGGCCTAGGCATAAGGTGTACGTTTTTGTAACGGGACGAGGACAGTTTGCTTAATTTATTTTAAATACTTGAGGTGTTTTACAGTTCAAATGATTTTTCATTAAACTCACTTTAATAAATAATCCGGCAGTATTTAAGAACAGTTTTATACTACGTACGTACGGACATTTAATAAAAAGGAAGAATTTAACTTCATCTAAAGTATCACAGTACTAATTTAATAACTTTTATATAATCCACAAGCGAATATATAAAAAAAATCGACATTATTTAAATAAACAAGTTAAAATTTGACATTTACATTATGTCTTAGACACAGAAAAACTGGTACAAAATCATGCTAAGTAGGAAACTTGGACTGATACAATATCTTTACTGCTTTTTATATAACAGTTACGTTATTTATTACGTTACAGTTTGTGAAATAAACGAAAGGAATTCAAATCTCGAACACGGATCAAACATGGCACCACCGCGGGGCATAAGAAAATGTTACGAAGTTTTTTTACAATTATCTGCTTATTCAGAAAGATATAATGAATAGTTTAATTTCACATAAATACCACACAATATACTAATTCCTGTGGTTTCGGAGATCACCCTTCGCTTACACAAATCACAAAATTTGTACTCTTTATATTTAATATTGATATAGATGAAAAACCAATTATTCATACACTACGAAAATTAGCAATTAATTGTAATTAAAATATATCCCCAATGTTCTCCTAAATAGATCATTGCACTTTGCTGCATTATTTATGTTTAATATGTTGTAAGTGTAATGAGTTCAAGAAGTCTAAATTAGTAAATTATTATCAAAATAACTATATATAAATATGAACGCTGACCGACAACAGAATGAGTTATCTGAAGATAAGTCCGACCTCCGCACTTTGATCTCTTGGTTGATGCATTCTATCTTAAACGTGCATTATTATTTGTTAAATTTGTATTGTATTGCTACAATATTTACAATATCGACACACAACTATATATTCATAATAATGTGCAAACTAGCTTTCCAGAAACTAGACGTTCTGAAAACAGCAACGCGGTACGGTCGTTAATGATTAAAATGTTAACGTTTTGTGATTATTAAGATAATATTCTATAATGATTAGTACAAACTAAATAATGCAATAACCTTGCAGTAATACGAAAAACGCAATAAAATTCTCTATTTTTTTCTATTCCATTAGCAGTTCAATGTTCATTGCTAGATAGATAGAGATGACATTTAGATAGATCCGAGAATAGCAACGAATAACTTCAAATCATGAGGTTTATCTTTTTGGATGATATCTCTTTAACGAATCGTGGTAAGCATTAAATAACATAAACCAGGACCAGATCTTCGAATTATGTTGCCTGTTAATTATCACTTTGGGTGGATAATTCTGTCTGTGAGCTAATAATGTCAGTAACCTTAATTCGTTAATCGATTTCGTCACAGCGGATTCGATTACATAGATTTGAAAATTGGATTTGCGAAGAAAATTGTTTACATACGTAATAATTGTATTGACAGTGCTAACTGTATTCCTTATATACCTAATATCAATTTATTTTTCAATTTATAAGAAGTGTCATTGGGTTATAATTAGTGCGCGTTTTAAAATTGTGTAATGTTTCATATAATATTCTATATTATCTATAGAACTGTGTCATTGTTTTTAAACCCAAATAAAAAGTCTATAATATAATATAAGAACAGAAATTTTAATATTATAAAAGTTATATTAAAAACTAGCTAATACCCTCACTTTGCTTCGGAAAAACTACCTTACGTTGTAGGTAAATAGCATCTGCATTTTTTTGGGTGTTTCTCGTTGTGTGAATTAGAAATACATATATTGATTTATAACTTTTTATATTTATGAACGAAACAACTTTAAAAAATTTAAGTATTAAGTGACGCTGACTACAATACATTATTGAAAACCAGAACAAAATCGGTTAAGCCGTTTCTGAGATTAGTGGGAACAAACGCACAAACAGACAAAAACTGTAACAACTATTGTTGTCGGAAATCTATTGCGTTAATAAAGGCCCCGATTAATATTTTTTCTCATATGTCGTTCATGAACAGAAATCAGTTAGAATATTATTATTATTATATAGATATTTTGTTAAAATACCTAATACTTATTTTAAATGCTAATTATTTATGGGGTCGCCGATAAATTAGAGATTTCATATAATCCAGTGCCTACATAAATAAACTCTGCGAAGAATACTCCTGTCCGATTCAGCTTATGACTGGGCCAGACGTACCTACCACATTAGACCACTTGAAGTCCTTATATCCTGAACCTCCTCTGCACCACGGTGGACGATTCTGTGAGCTATGTTGGTAAACCTTGTTTGTAGAAAAAATGCACACATCTATATGATACAGTGAGACTTTAATCTACGTTCAATGATAATAATAAAGTATCAGATAAATAAATTATTTTAATATCCTTCACTTAGATGCTGAATTGAATTTTACATGTGACCTGTTTGTTGTGTTGTTCAAAGATAAAGATGTCCGGTTAAAGTGTTCTTAGTAGCCGAGTTTACCTTCTTCTGATACCTGCCAGGCTTCGTCATGTGGGCATGGTAATGTTAACTTATTTATTGGAATATTTTAACATGATTCACTTACAGTTACACATTAACATCGCTAAATAACTTACTTCAGCTAAGTATTCACAAGTATTTTTCGTAGTTGGTAAGTAATATGCTATTATATCAAGTAGGTACATACATAGAGTAGAAAAATTATACATTTAAAATAATTTATTGTACTTTAATAAGATTTGCAAAGAATATTCGGCTATTTTTCAATATTCGGCCTGTTCGTCGAATACAGATTTTGTTGTAGTATATATATAGATGTCGTTGTATATATTGCGTAATAACAAGATTTGTTTATTTTTTATTAAATTGTTTTTATTTCTTTCAGTGAATTGCCATTACTTACATAACGTAGGAAATCTAATTATAATACTTAATTAATTTGTATATAAAACAAGATTATCTGAAATTTATGACATTTAATCATTGAATCATTTTCTACCAATTCGTTTTTTTTGTTAAATATCAAGTTTAGCGTTTGAACTTGATCGTTCAAATACACGACATAATACGATGATGTGTATTATCTCCATAAAATCACAACATATCAAATAAAATATGGTATTATAACGTAATAGTACATTGTGCAACAAATGATTACATATTGTGTGCATATAGCGTGCCTCATGACTCGTCGACGAGTGTGTCCTCTGAGCGAGACCGGTTTACCGCGCTGGGCGGCTGGTGAAAGCCAAGCCAACCACCATGCGAGTAAAGAAATCATTCAGAGAACATGCGTTTTACAAGCTATCCGTAAACGTTGTAGAATATACGGAGCTGCTTTACTCGTACATGGGTAGATTTTCATTGACCCTTTGAAGTTGAGTACGCAGTGGCGTGGAAAATTATTAAGTGGACTAAATATTAGAACTAAAAATAAACGTTTTCCTCTTAAGCAAGCTTTAATAAAAACCTCTGAAGCTATAGTTTGAAATACGGTATGAGTAATTAAATGATGTATTATGGCATTTCTGCTGAATATAGCATTATTTATAGCTTAGGCAATAAATATTTTTGGAAAATTTTCTGTCAATGGACCATTTGTAGGGATTGGTCTTCTGATGAGCGATTCTTATAATCCATTTTTTAATCACATGCTTAACATACGACTCGTATTTAATGGACTTATATTGGCTTCACTGAACTCATGCGGGTGGTACCCACTTCACGAGTTGACAACTCAATTTGGCGCATATGCTAACTTTTGGTTATAAATGAAGAAAACGACGAGAATACCAATGAATAAGCAGATTTAAAAGTAATTCTTTAGTTTTAAAATATTTTCCATTTACAAATAATTTAATAATAAATAGTTATTGGAATTTTGAAGTTAACTTTACATGTTATTATAGATCAACTGTTTACCTAATCAAGAAACGGCATTTTCATAGGTAATAAATAATGTATAAGTATTACTAAATTTCGTGGTTAATTATTTAAGCCGTTATTTTTTTACTGTTATTTAATCTATTTGTATACAAAATATTAAGTTAATATAAGTTCATTGTTTTAACGTAAGACCCTGAGGAGCGATGCGGCACCGCTTTCGAACAAACAAACTATGGTTGATTATGAGTATGTTGGTAGTTAGACAGGCTGTTAATATACCATTACCACGTTTGAGTTCGTTCGGGAATTAAGCTTTAGTACAATGACCTCACCACAGCAGCTTTGAGTAACAAATCACGTAATTTGTTATTAGACTACACCTGATATGGATATTAACCGTAAACTTAATGTCAATGGAAAGTATGTCATTCTTTTTGACTTTGTCATTTTTGATGAAAAGGTTTACATTAATGTATTATTCGATTAAACATAAAGGAATATTTTTTCTGAGGCTTATTATGAAACAATATTTACATTCATACTTTCCCCTAAATTCGTTAGGCTTCACATATACTTCGAAAGTGTCATATTGTCAATTTACGCTATATAAGTAAATACTTAAAAGGTAACCGACTACCGAGAATGTAAAATAATTAAAAAAATTTACCTTTGCATTCATTGTACATATATTTCGACACCGATAAAAAAATGTCCTCTACGGTATGTAAATTGCTGTTCCGCTTCTCTTACTTTACTTTTGCATTCAACTGCTTCAAACTTCGGCATTTCTTTTTATTACAAGTCTTTGTATGTAGTTAAATCTATTGGATTTGTATTGGGGTACTGTGGGAGCCTGCATTAGCCCGCTATTACCCATCCAGTGCCTTTTAAACTTGTTGTTAAGCGCTGAAATGACATACCGCACCCTTAGAATGAAAGGGACTTAGCTCAAAAATTGCAATCTATGGGAAATGACGAAGAAAATTTACAAAAATGTATGGTCTTGAGTAAATTTAAAGAGACTGATGTATGAGGTTTTCCCTTTTTCCCTTTCTCACTCATAATTCGGGCTCTTTTTCACCATGGGGTCTTAGAGTAGGTTTTTGAAGTAAATTTATAGTAAAATCTGGAGTTTCAGGAGTTTTGAGTTAAATCACTTTCATTCTAAAGGTGCGATACATGGTTATTAGAATTCTGCAGTTTGAATTCTTATTGGTGACATGACAATAAGATGTAAGAGTTTGGACGTGAGTGCATTTTCGGTAACTTGGCGCACGGTCGGTACATATTAACCATATATTTTCGTATCTAATAATAACAATTCATTTTGAATTTCAAACAACAAGTAAAATCCTAGAACTGTCTAAAAATAGAACTTCGTTCGTTCACGTATTGAACTGAACATAAAGTACGATGCAACCTGCTTGTGGGGAGGCAGTTCGGTATTATGCGGATATGTATTGTGTAAGTGCAGCCGGCGGCAGGTGGCGCGCGTGCCGCCAGATTGTAGCTTGCTCACCTTATTATTTTGAACGGGCATATTCACGATCAAGGGATTATAATCGATATTTTATCGAACAAAAAATATCAGCTCCGGAAGTTCCCTTTTCCTTTCGACTTTAAATTCAACACTAAAAAATTTTAAAGTTTTATATCTCTGCATTCGAAGTTTGAATCCCCAAAAACGCAATCTTTCCAATGCTATGTCGTCGGTTATCGGTCGTTTTCGAAATATTTTTTTAACAAGCTTTCGGTGAATAAGTTCATATTCAAAAACGTTTAATATTATTAATTAACACGATACATTGATTATTAAATGATACTGTCAATTATTTGATCATTATCACAATAGTTCCATTGTTTAATGTAAGAATACATTAAATATATAGAAATACTGGATAACAACAAATTCTGTCGTACTTCTTTGTAATTTTTATATATGTCTCGTGTTTTATTATTAGAATAAAATTAACGGGCTCTAAAATACAGCCGAGGGGGTGAAAAGTAAATGTTAGTGACAGGTGACTGGTAGAATTATAATTTATTTTAATTCGAGTTGCAGCAAACTTGGTTCTTGAATTCTTGTGGACAAATCATATATTTTAAATATAACTAGTGAATAATAATATTTTCATTTTATCACAAGCAACTTAGAAACAGCATTTGCATTGTTTTAGAACTTGGGTTATCTAGTTCTGTGAAATATAAATACGTAATATTCATTTATAATTTTTATTTATGGACGAATAGCGAGAAAACGAACCTTAATTATTAAGTGATGCTTACTGTAATACATTAGTGAAAATCATAACTATATCGGTTTACCCGTTTCTAAGAATATCACAAATAACCGTACAAACGAACAAAAATTATTGACCAAAAAACTATTGTTTCGGATTCTATTGCGTTAATAAAAGCCCCTCATAATAGTTTTTCTCATATATTCTTCATGTGCACAAAACGATCAGTTGGAATTTTATTATATGTATAGATCATTATTTTAGTAATCGCCGCTGCTTACGTTTGAAAAACGCGTTTATTTTTCAAATTTATATATATTTATAATTTTTCAAATTATTTTACGAAATATCTTCACACCACTAAATAATTACGGATACATATATAATCAAAACTACTATTTATTAAGTTTAACAACGTCCTAGTTTAAATGTTTCGTAAGTCGTATAGCGTCTGTACAGGAAAGAAGCGATAACATACGATATATTGAAATTATATGAGACTGTTATAGACGAAAATTTAAGTTTTATATAAACTCCTTAGCAAAAAACGTACACTTTTAGTCATTTCTTTTCAATGTTACTATTTTTATTATTAACTTTCAATATTACTATTTTTAGTATTAACTAGCGGTGCCCGCGACTTCGTCCGCGTGGAATTTAATAAAAAGTTATTTAGTAGAAATAAAAGTAGCCTAAGTTACTCCTTATTACATCAGCTACCTCCCAGTGAAAGTCCCGTCAAAATCGGTCCAGCTGTTTCAGAGATTAGCCGAAACAAACAGAGAGACAGACAAACAGAGACAAATTGTAAAAAAAAATATTTTGGTATATGTACCATATATACATTCATATGCATGTAGTAAAAAGCGGTTATTTTAATATTAAAAACAGACGCTCCAATTTTATTTATTGAGTATAGATGACAGACTTAGATGACTAAAAATGAAATGAAATAATATTTATTCGAAGTTGGTGTATACAAACACTTTTCGAACGTCAAACTATGCCATCGTTTCAACAAATCCCTACCGTGAGTGGTCCCGGAAGAAGCGGCAAGGAACTTCCAAGGAGTTTTTTTTTCCTACTCTTGCGAGTAACTGTTTACAGAATGCACTTATTGCTATAAACTGGCTTAATATTAAACTCATGTCCAAGCAGTTTTATCCTGAAAGTAATCAAGTTTGTAATAACTTTTCCGCATAAGAACGCCTTTGACGTGAGTTTGAAATTTACAATATGGCATTTCTGTCAATTGTACTGGAATTTTAATATAAATATTTACACATCTACTAATGAAAGAGCCACCAGTTTGCTTAGTCTGAAATTTGGAACAATCAGTTTAGCGTTACTCCTAGTATTAATACTGTGAATATTACTCTTCCTAAGAAAACTATCAGAGTATTTTTTAACGTACATAATATTATCTGAAATATATTGTGATGCTACAGTTAATATATCAATTGCTTTAAAGAGATCTCTAAGGGAATTCCCTAGGCCTGAGGTTGTAAATTGCGAGTACTGCTCTTTTCTGTAATATAAAATTTGACTTAATATCACCAGCTGAGCCCCACAACAACAGAACTTTCTTATTATCAATGAGACTCTAGTTTTAACACTTATACCCTGTAATCGGTGTTTCAGTCAGTGTAAATAGAGAGCCGTGTTAAAATGGTTTTATGGTATTTTAATAAAAAAGACGTTAAAAAATGAATAACGGTATGACCTCCCCTTGCATCGATTACGTCATGTAATTGTCTTAGCATGCTTTCCACCTTGCTTTTGATGGTATCCTGTGGAATGTGTTTCCACTCAGCAGAGATCGCACGTTGAAGCTCCCTGATGTTTTATACAGGTGGGTGGACAGCTCGTACTCGCCTTTTTAGAAGGTCCCAGACGTGCTCGGTGGGATTAAGGTCGGGATTCGCGCTGGCCAATCCAAACGACGAATACCGACCTCTTGCGTGTAAGCATCTATTGTACGTCGACAGAACGTTGAGCATGAGCATTATCGTCCATGTAGACGACATCTTCACCAATTACAGTCAGTGCGGGTTGTGCATGTTGACAAATGATTTATGTTATGTAATGTGCCTTTGCACAGTTAGTGGGCCATTGTCATTGAATAATATCTGGCTGCGATAGCTGGAAGTTACGTCCGCCCAAAACATACCGGCCCATCATCGTAAGCGGTGATTTGGTATTCGAGTTTATTAAAAACCCTAAGCTAATAAAGTGAATACATGAAAATTAACAAATCTGTTTTGTTTGAATATAAGTAAATAGGTGAATCGGAAACTAGGCACTCCTTGTCCTTGAGAGAAGTGGAGTATAGTAATTAACGAGTGGGGTGAATGGATTGTGAGATTTTATCAGTAGTAGAGCGCGAGGGGCTCGCGGGACGGTGGTGCCGTTGAGGGGAGGCGCGGACGGCGCGCCGGCCGGCACTACGACTGTCGCGCAGTCACCGTGCAACGCTCGCGCTGGCGTTACAGCTGTGCGCCTCCGCCGACGTCTACTCGGCCCCGCTATTTGTAAATTTCACGACGCGCTTCATGTTTCTGGAACACCGCCGGAAGCCGCCGTCCACTCCACTCCCCGCCGTGACGCTTTGAGGATTCGCTTCTGCATATCCGAGTTGTTCGTCAGTCATACTCATGGATAGAATGACCAAATACCGCAGGTATGCCTCCTCTGGATACCCCGCTTTCGCCGAAGTGAGGAAAATGTCTAAACGAGTCTAGCGGCCGCTATGAATTCACTAAGAGTTTCACTGCATTCTTCGCTACAGACGACTCGCTGAATGCTAGTAAAACTCCCTTAAAGTGAAACAGTGTAACATTTATTGAAGAACACGTGGTTTGTAATGTAAAATGGCGGCGCCGGTTGCGGCGCGCTCTGGCTCCGTGAGTCACCGCTAGCGCCGCGCGCTGATAAACTGTTCCTCGTCCGCCGCTCGCCGCTCCTCAGCCAACGCTGAAACATGTTTGTTTCCTTATCTACACCAGCGCTGCCATCGTCCCGTTTCGATGCGCCGACGCTTACATTTCATGCTCTCTGCTAACTACGATATTTCTCTATATATTATTTGAACACTGATGTGATTACCTAATTGTTACTCTGAAATGACTTGTTTTTTATAAACCAACAAATTTTCGTTATTTGCTTCATTTATCTTTCGTAAAAGTAACATGGGAGAAAGCAATTAAGCTAAAAATAAATGTTATACAATAATTATTCCTCTAAATACATTACAAATTCTCCTATGACATCTTCAGGAACACATTTGGTTCCTTTGTTTGTATGTTTCCACACATTACGTGGAAATCTCGTTGAATAGTTACCATTCACATTTTTGATCGATTAGCGAAGAGTTGGGTCAAGGTTGTGAATCCTCAACTGTTTCCATCAAAACTCACATAATTAGTTGATATTTCTGTATTATTTAATTGTATTTTCATAGTATAAACTAACCCTCAAGAGAAGAAATAAATTTTGTCGTGCTCCCTATGTTTCAGTTCGTCATTCTTGAAATTGGACCACTATACTTGAAAAAATATTCCTGTTAATTAGCATAATAAAAAATACTACATAATCCTCCGAATTTGTAGATATATAGATATTCAGACATATTTAATCTTTTGTAGGGTGTAAGTTATTTTTTTTCAGCATTATTAGGTATCTATGTAGAAATAACAACCCAAATAAAATCTGTTTAACTCATTCGTCATGACATTTACATTTTATCTAGGCCTCCTATTACATATACAAAATATAAAAAAAATACCTTTAAAATTTATTGCATACTAAAATCTACATGTAGGATCTTTTGAAAAATTTAAATTATTAACAGTATTTATAAAAGAAAGTACAGTACATCGACATATACGTGTGCGCAATCCAAATAAATAATTTGACACGTGAAACTAAAAAGTGTGAGATATGTACTATGATAGTACATTGTCCTAAGCGCGCTAAAAATGACCCTGACATTCTAACTCCCACCCCTTTTGTGGCTGGCATACGTCACGTGTAGTGCACGGGGGGGGGTATGAATGCCCGTGATTGGTGGCTAGGCGTAGATACCCGATAGTATATTAAATATTTAATAGTAGTGGCATTAAACTGCACTCAATATGCCTCACCCTACATTCCGTTGGCGTTGTTCGCACAATGTAGTCGTAATGCGTCCCCCCACCACGGCCACCGCTCCACACTCGGCGGGCTCGAGGGGAATAGAATGATGCATGTTTCTCAGAATCGTGTAGGGTTGTCTTAGCTGATCAAATATCGTTTGCAATTTAGTCATGTTTTAAGAATATATTTTTTACGGTCACGACACCAAACCCCATGTTATAAGTATTAAAACAAATCAACCGGAAGAAAATTAATGTAAGTAGGTTAACAGTTGAATATACACATTTAAATGCTTTTTTGAATGTATTATGAAATCACACACGTACATAATATATATTGCCGTCGTTATTATTCGCCGAGATGATAACGTCTAAAATTTTAAGTAATTTGACAATTAGGATTGCTCCGCTCTCAATATCACATTTAAACAATGTGTAATACCTACAAGATTACAATGCGAAAAATTCTCCACTCAAACTTTTGTTTTTTCGGTCTCTAATGAATGCTATAATTAATTTAAATTTTCAGTATAGATATCAAACCGTTAAGATATAATTGCAAAATAATGTAGATCCCGTTGTCTGTCATCATAACACAGCAATGTCGAAATAAATAACATTTTCAATATATACCATAATGTGTTGAAATAAGATTTTTATATTCCGGATATGGCCTTTTTCTCGAGCTATTTGATTTTCATACATATTGTTGTTTTTCCATTTATTATCAAATAAAAATGACAATATTGAATTGACTAAGTAATTATTAATGCGAGTAAATCAACAGATTTCGATATTTAAGAATTACGTAGCGGCTCGAAATTATTAGATGTATTTTATATACATTAAAGAAGCAATATTCAGTATTTTAAGCTTATTTCGAAGTGTTCAGGTGATCGTAAAAATGATTATTAAAACTAGTTTCAAGTGGAGCAAGTCAAAACAATTTCTTTACTTATTTTTGCTATAATCATGCGAAAAATTTTCTACTTTGCAGTTACTTCATTAATTCAATTTTAAGTAATGTCTATACTTAATTTAGACTAATAATTAATTCAGACTAAGTAAAGTCACTAGTTTGAAGTACACATTGATGTATCTTAAGCATTTCATCCTTATATTACTTTTGTGCACTATAAAGTTTATTCGTAAACTATAAAACGTCATAAGATCATGATCGTTGACCGCGTATCGCAGAATCGTAATAAGTTAATATAATAAATTGACTGATAGGGAATGCCTCCAAACATAATGTATAAACACTATCATAACAAGTTCACGTTTATTAAATTTCTATTAAAGTATACGTACAATAGTTTATACTGTCTTGTCATCGTATGGGCAATAAGAGTACGAATAGATAAATACGCGATGGGTGAAACAGGCAGCGTTGAGTGCAACGAAACCACGAACAAATTGTGAATGGCAAAGAGCGGAGGGCGCGGGGCGCGGCTGCGGCATAGTGCGGTGATGTCATCTCCGCTCCGCCATTTTGTGACGAGACACCGTCTCCCCGCACTCCGCACACCACAACTTCGCTCGGAAATTGCTCGTATAGACTGGCGCGTTTGTTATTATTTATTTGCAATGAGGAACTATTTCTGGTCGGCGGCGCTCGCGCAAATTTTTCGCATTCTCGTAGTATAAGTAATTCGTGGCTCTGTGGTGCAGCAGAGCCGTCGTTTTGTTGTGTAATAACGTACGAGTGGTTTTGACACTTGTCGCAGCCGGTCGTCCAAGGTACTGATCAGCGGGCTACCACTTCAAGCTCGCTTCGACAACATCGAGCCCCTGCTCTCACAATACGGCAACGTGCAGCACTGCGACAAAGCCAATTCGCGCGATGCCAACACCCAAGCGGTGTTCATCACATTCGAGACGCCGGAGCAGGCGCAGCAGTGAGTATGAATGACGTTTGATGCAAACGATGATTTTTCGAACGCTTGGTCTTCCGCTTCTTCTTTCCGCACTCTGATTGTTGCATGATGATTCTCGGTTTACGTATCACTTGTCCGTCTGCTTTTTTACATTATCACATACACTTTTTTCTTTTCTGTGAAGGTTCGGGCGTATTTGCGGGGTTGTGACACTTCGTTTTTACAGCCTGGAAATATGACTCACGCCGATAGATAAGTTTATCAAGCCCGTTATGCACTTATAAGCGAATACAGCGTAGGATTGACCGATCGAAACAGTCCACACTATTCTTGGAATACGCGCACGTATTTGAGCTTACGAGCAGCAATTTCGGGCACCTATGGTGTTTGTTTGCATGTAACACAATCGGGCTTCGGCGTCGCAAATACACCGGAACTGTAGTCGAATATATACTTTTTGCTCTTTATACGATCAAGACTTATTTGTTTTAATTGTCGTATCTATACTTATACTTACGGAATACAATTTGTATTTGTGAGTGTGAAGCATGTATAAGGTATATTAATATGTTTCTTCCAAAGTTTGCATTTAATTGGGAATCATTTTTGTTTGATAACATCAAGCAATAAATATTATGAGATAATTATGTAACTGATAAATATTACTGTAAATAAAAATACACCCTTATTTGAGTTACATTTTTCCTGTGGTCTAAGTTTTGTAAATACTAAAGTTTATTGAGTAGTTCGTGTCGGTTTCCTAAAAACAGATTTGGTTTGAATTGTGATGTGTGTTGTTTGATAGCGTCGAGTAGAACAATGACAAATACGCCGGTCCTTTATATCCGGGTCCACTTGTGAGTTTATCAATATCGATTTTTGGATATTATCCCATCAGTATATTTATTATGAACACGATTGTTAAGCGATAGGTTTGGATGGGAAAGCGTGCAAAGATCGACATTTTATAAGATGGATGTAATAAAAAACATTTCGTGTATTCGATTAAAGGAAAAGTTGAAATTTAATAGAACTAGTGTAGACGCATTTAATACCACCACTGGAGACGAGGAGCAGGTGGGCCCCTCAATTTTGAACGACCTAAAGGTGTAGCTGCAGTAAATAAAAAAAGGAGGACTTCCTCCACTCCGATTTCTTATTTCCTGCTGGAGTCGTATTGCCTGTTGCACTAGTATTCAAGTCGCTTTATGTGATTATTTTATTTAGACATTGGAATTTTAGCATGTTGTCAATTTTACAATCTTATACATGAGACAATAGCGATTGTTATAATTTCTTCTCGTAAAATCCCTTCAACTATCTATTAAGTTGTATGATTAAAAAACAATAAAACAGCATACGATAATTGGAATTAATTCGTTATTGTCCTCTTAATTATATTTACAGTTACCAATATTATTAAGCTACGCATCCAAATTGAGGTTTACTAAGACAGCCTGGGTTCAATTCTTCAAACAGTTCTATCTTTTTTTAAACACAATACTTTTTTAGTGTAAAATTTAAAAAAATATATATTTTAAGTAAATCTTTTGAATTTATTTACTTTACTAAAAAGGGCTATGAACAGTTTTCGAATGTTAATTTTTGTCTAGTACTATCGTTTTACTTTTGTAGAATAAGCTCTGCACGTAAGGTTTTTGTTAACCTTACGTGCAGAGCTTCCACCATACATTATCAGTATATTACATATATATATTTAGATATATGTAATATACTGATAATATATGGTGGAAAGGCATGTCTGACCCACATTAAATGAATATAATTAGTTTGAATTCCTTGGATATTGCGAGTTGCATTGACCTCACTTGTGTAAAATATATTTACTTGGCATTCGGAATAGGATACACCGAAACAAATTTTAGAAAGATATGTATTTTCTGAATGATTGTTAATGACGAGGGTGACGAGTGTGTGTGGGTTGACATTGTTACAGATGCATCAATGGACTGAACGGGTGTGAGCTGGAGGGCAGTCGCTTGAAGGTGGAGGCGGTGGAGGGTGGCGCTCGCGGCGGCCGAC
>PDGT01000004.1:10537135-10549143 GCA_003671415.1 Megathymus violae | reverse complement strand
GCGCGTCCCACTGACTTTCCCCTCCGCCTGCTCGTTCAGTCCGACATGGTTGGCGCCATCATCGGTCGCCAGGGGTCCACCATACGCCTCATTACCCAACAGAGCCGGGCGCGCGTTGACGTCCACCGTAAGGACAACGTCGGCTCCCTCGAGAAGGCCATCACCATCTACGGCAACCCCGAGAACTGCACCAACGCCTGCAAGCGCATTCTCGAGGTGATGCAGCAGGAGGCCAACAACACCAACAAGGGGTCAGTGCCGTGCGATCCGACTGCGTGCGTGAACAATACAATTTTACTAATACGCTTATTGTATATCGTTGCTCGAATAATATACGTTGTAAATTTGTTCACGTAAGTAATTGATTGACGTATATGTGCAGAGAGATTTGCCTCAAGATTCTGGCCCACAACAATCTGATCGGGCGCATCATAGGCAAGGGCGGGAACACTATAAAGCGCATCATGCAGGAGACTGACACGAAGATCACAGTGTCGTCCATCAACGACATCAACAGCTTCAACCTGGAGCGCATCATCACCGTCAAGGGTTCTATTGAGAACATGGCCAAGGCGGAATCGCAGATATCTGCAAAACTCCGCCAAAGCTATGAGAATGATCTGCAGGTATTTATATAGCTATTGACTCATTCAATGAACAATACGGTTTTTTTAGTTTACCATAATGTATTCGCATATTTCACGGGTCTGTAATTTTAAGGGAAATTTTCACATGTATAGAACTGCATTATTCATTGAATTAATATACAGGTGATTTTTTAAGTGATCGTGGATGGTCAAATTTGAAACTATGAAGACTAGCGAAAGGTACTCAAAGGAGTCTCGGGCCCGATTTTGATGAAAAATGAAACTGTATCATTGAATTTTTGAAAAAAATCAATATTCCTAGCTAACCAATTCCACTATTTGATTCGAAAAAGAAGAATACACACTGTATTATAATTATTGTACCATTCGATAGTTTCGCGAATAAGTGTCGAATTCTGGGAAGTAATGAAATAAAGGGCAAACTTACAGAAAGAGCAAACAAACAAAATACATTTTTATTTTCCTATAGTGTCTACTTATTAAACTGATTACCGGTTCAAACTTACAAACATTGTTTTCTGGAATCGATGTCTCAAGGATTGTACCGTAGTCAGTATTACAATATTATTGATTTTTTTTTTTTTTTGTTTTTGTTTTATTTTGACTATTAGCCAAAGATAAAGTCATCGATTGCATTATACGTGTCTTTGTAGATTTAGCTCTTACTACGACCAGAGAAAATAATCTGGAGATCACGCTGGCCACGGCACAGGACCATGCGTTGCAATAAAATTTTCACGTAACTGCTAAATCAACATCTTTTTTTTATTGTACGGCTTTTATAGGCTGGGGCTCCATTTTGTCAAAAGAATAATTGATTGGTGGTTGGCCAAGCCAAATGCAAATTATCCAGCTCCTTTAAAAATGTCATTTAAATTTCCGATATATTTAAAGTGGCCCACGAATTTTCCATCATAAATTTTGAATTATAATAATTCTGTCGATAAAAATACCACATCAACAATTAAATGAAAAAATCATCTGGCGATGCCTTTCCGTTATTCGTAAAGGATTAGTGTGTGACCAATAATGTTTATTTTTCGATTATATATTCCATTATTTGCATTGTGGACGGAAATATCGAGGGATCACTTAAAAAAAGGTCAAAATATCTATTTCTAAATCTTCATTATAAATACATCGCTTTATAAGTTTACTTTTGATTACCTTGTCTGAGGTTTTAACTATTATTTGGAAACGCTTATTAGTACGGAAATCATCTTCACGATATTTCATACGGTACCACCATACCAAAGCGCGACTGAATCGTTCATCATTGGTAAATCCATCTACAAATCACAAAATTCAAGTTCCAAGTAGATATTGCTTTTATAAATAATTCAACAATATATGGAATAACGCTACCAGTTAGAACCAATCAAGGAAACGTCGAATAAAATCTAAATTATTAATGCCAATTCTCTTTACGTTCCAATGTCAATTGTCTGATTTTTTTTTCTTTTACTATGGTATTCAACTGCGAAGAGGTAATAATAATTTGAAATGAGAACTTAATGTTGTAAGGATGACTGCGCTGCGGGTGTATGTATGTTGAAAAAAATGTTGAACATTCTTTCGAACAAACTACAGATAATGTAGATATGTTTTGAGACATTACTTTAAATATGAAGCATCAAACATTTTTCATAAGTTTGCCGTCTTACTTCTCAAAATTTGATCCTTATTCCTGACTATCGAATGTGTTTTTATTTTCATAATCAACGGGTTCCATTCCTGGCTATGTAAATATTCACCAAAATTCAGCCCGAGATTCGCTCGAATATTTTTCGCTATTCCTCATAGTTTCGGATTTGGCCATCTACGCCTATTTGAAAAATTCACCTGTACATATATGATTCTCATATAACGACGCAATTGTTCACTACCGAGAGTTTGATGGGTAATTACTAGGTTACAGCATTTTGTTATCGTTTTTCATAGAAATGTACGACCGTTAGTGTTACCTTGTGTTTGACAACCTTTGGATATTTGACTTGGTTACGAATCTTATCATCAAGTCCTGGAACAGCATTTTATAGAGATGATTGGTCTCTCTATCCGGTGAGGAACACACCTAGCTCAAGATAGTACCGATAATATTAGTTGTCCCATCCGATTCAATAACTGGCAATTGTTACCAACAATTGTCACAATACCTGGCAATTAACGATATTAAGAATGATAAAATACAGGTTTGTGTGATTGGTATAATTATTATTCGTTTTGATTTTGAGGTTTTTTTCTAACGTAAGATGTGGGATATTGCGTGCAGGTGCTGGCGCCGCAAAGTATTATGTTCCCTGGACTGCATCCTATGGCAATGATGTCGACGGGGCGCGGGTTCTGTGGCGCTCCGCCTCCCTTCCCTCCGCCGATGTATGCGCCGTTGGCGGGCCAGGGCGGAGCAACTCAGGGCGCTGGTGATTCGCAGGTAAGATTAACTAATCTGTGTAGAAAATTGTTGACTTGTACATTCATCCCCATAAGCCTTTTTATAAAAAAAAGCAGAAAATTAACTTGATACAGCTAAAACATTATGTAAACGATCACGAAATTCGGAAAAGTAAAAATGTATAGGTATGACATAAATGCTAAGTACATACATTCCTTAAGTTTTGACGTAGACGTTGTCCTAGTCGTAAAATTATATGTGATCGTAAAAAGACATCTTAGTATTAGAATTTATTCTGAAAATGCCATATCGAAGGTATTCTGGCAGAACCGGATAAATGTATATAATTTGTCATAATGACAAAATAACAATTTAAGTTTTGATTGATCATAGTATAACGGTGAAGAATAATATCAACATGGCGTCAACACACTTACTTAGATTTTTTATCTAAGAAAGTTACAGTTCGTTAAATTGTAATTATAGCCATTGTTATCAAAAGTGAAAAATAGGAAAATTGGCGTCAGGTTAGTGCAGTTATTTCGTTTTACCTGATGTTTGTAAATAAGCTGTAAAACCCCTAATAATGTAAGGCATGACAACCTGATATAAAAATAAGGGATCATTGTACGACATTAAATTGAATTTTGTTAAAATAACTGAAATAAACATGTACTTAACACGGGAAAATACAGAATAAAAGTTATACATTTTTACCTATATATACTTTTTGAAATAATGGTATTTGAAATAAAATAGGCATACTTTAAACAAATTAATCGTGTTGGTACAATGGTAATTTGAACATAAAGATATCAAGTCAAACTACAACAACAGATAATCACATATTTTCTTCCTAAGACAGAGATATCTCTTCTGCAAAATGTTCGGAAACATTATTCACCGACTTTGAACCTTCTTTATATCCGGTATTATATTCTTTACAATATAATACAAAAAATTCTTTTATTCTCCAATATGGGTAAATATTTTTCATTATTTCTTTTCGACTGTAAATTTATCACTTTCTTTTAGTTCGTGTAGCGCTAGTCTTCAACTTTGCCGGTAACGTATACATAATAAAAAAAATTGGCTCTTATGTTAGTTAAAATATATTCTTTTGTTCTTCTTCACAAATTCTTAAAAATAATTTAATTCTAATTTTAATACAATTCTAATTTTAATTTTGTAATTTTAATTCAATTCTTCACAAATCTGTCCTTTTAAGCCACTCTGGAGTTCCTTCATTATCTTTATAATCCTTGAAATGAATTGTTTTAGAAGCCAAATATTTCAAATCATGGAACTCATGATATTGTTAGTAGCAAAGTGACGTCACATCTGTTAAGAGGAGGGATGGTGAACAGTCACCGTAAAGCACCTATATAAGACGATGAGCGCTCGTCTGGAGACACTTATATTTGTGGTGAATGTGTTAAGGGGAAACTCTGCCCGTTTGAATAGTCAATTCTGTTTCGTCTTATATTTGTTTAGAATTGATTCACAAAAGTGTGCTTGATTTGGCATTTCGTAATTTATAAATTTCATCATTTAAAACACTCGTGTTCTTAATTAAGTTCTTATTTTTATTTACTTAGTCCCGTTCTGCTAAGAATATATATAAATTATTTTGTTATATATGGCTCTTTGAGTATCCAATCTTGCATAGAATATATTGAATGAAGTTTCTTCCTATTGTGATTCAATAGGACTGTGCATATCAGAATCATGTGTCCGGATTTCAAAAAATTTGCCCAATTATGTGCAGATTTTCAATGTTTAAAATAGCCCACAAAAGCAAAGCAAGCTGACTAATTTTGGTTACATTAGATGGAACACATCGCAGCTTCCTTTTTTACCGTTTAGTTCAGACCATAGAAAACAGAATGCATTATTGGGTAGGCCTGCTTCATAAATAATCGGAAACTGTGCATATTTAACAGTCTCCGACAATAACCAAATAGTTCACTTTGCAGAGAGGTATGTGCAATACAAATAAAATCAAAATGAAATTAGGATCTTTGTTAGCTTTTTTTTATTTACATTTATTTTTTCTCTTGATATGCTCTGTATAATATATATTTTATTCTAAGGTCTTCTTTTCTTTGGTAGCATTTCTATAATTTGTACAAATTGTATATTGGTCTTTTTCCGGTACAAAAAAGCTTTAATTGTATTCCATATACAATATTCTTTGACGGTTCAACTCATTAATTGCATCTTAGTTATCTTCTTGACACAACTATTAGTGCATATTGTACATTTTCCTTATATCGGCGTGTAAAAACTTTGTATTTTATCTTGTGTCACTACACAGTATGGAATTTCACCAGATTCCATACTCTGAAATGACACTGTAAGGGGACGAATTCTCCAAGATTTCTGCCTTCTTTTCTTATTAGGCTCATGTTTTCCTTTGTTGTAAATTGCATTAAAAGTACCAGGGTTATTAAGTGTTCCGGTTCTGCTAAAAATACCCTCGATATTCAGTAAAAGTATACAGTTAAAACCAATTGCCTTATTTTTCAAGGGAATTCAGAATGATAATGTAAAATGCATTAAGTAGTTTCTAGCAAATTATACTCGATATAAAACAATATTCGAAAAATAAGACGTCATCCGCAGTAATATTTTGTATTTTCGTTTTGTTTTTGCCCTTTGCCGGTCTTATTGTATATTCTTTCATATAAACAAATACACTGGACCGCAAAGAAAAAGGGTCGGTTAGAAAATTTTCAATATCTTCAAGGTACCTGACCTAGCTTTATGAAATAAAGACGAAATTAAAGAATATTTAAATGTGCTTAAATGAAAATAAAAAAAATGAATTCAAGTTCTTTATTTTTAATAAATGTAAAATAAATGAAAATGTTGAAAATGTTTTTCCAGTATTTTCGTAAATGTATATTGGTTACAGATGTGCCGTTTTCATGGATTTTACTACTTTGTGTTGGCTCCGCGAGCTCGCAATACTGCTGTTATGCGAGGTTTTTGAGGCAACGCTGCGGATATTCTGCGATTCCTCTATTAGAGCTTCTTTCATTTCACGTAGCGTGATTGGCGGTGGATTCCGCTGACGTACACGTCGTCCCAGTTCGTCTAATGCATGCTCAATGAGGTTTAAGTCGGGGCTGCGTGCTGGCCACTGCATGTGTGTATTCCGACTTCTTGAAAATAAGCAAACACTATCTGAGCTGTATGCGGGCAGGCGGGCTTTGTATTGCATAAAAACGGCATTCTCGCCCATTTCCACTAAAAATGGACTAACCTAGTCATTCAGAATTTTAGTTACATATCTTTTCTGCAGTTAAAGTGCCATTTTCTATCACTACTAGCTCAGTTCGGCTTTCGGAAGGAATTTCAGCCCACACGTGAACAGAGCCATATGGTACTTTTCTTCTATACAGGCTTGGTTATAGCGCTATCCCGGTCTTCTGTACACTCCTTTCTTATCATCGTGCTTGTATAACTCCATAACTCAACCGTGAGTTTCTGTGGTGTCTTTCTGGTTTTGGACCATTTGCAGATCTTAATGGGTTTAAATTTGCTTCACCAAGACGCCGCCTTACTGCAGCCGTACTCAGATTGTTTCCTCCAGCTCATAAATGATGATTCTTTATTTTAACTGCCGTAAGAAAACGATTTCTCAAAATTGTTGATACCATATAGCGATCCTCCCGCATCGTCGTGCACCTTGTTTCGGCCTGTTACTGGTCTTCAAAGATTGAATCCAGTTTCATGGAAACGCTGGAGTACTCGTTGTATTTCACTGAACTGACTGTGCCCACTTTCAAGCATTATCAGGATCCTGGTACATTTTTCAGGGGTTAACATGATGACTTCAGAATAATAAAATTTATAAGGCAAAGATTTTTTATTGCAAAACTAAAACAAACGCGAAACGATATTATACATTTTCAGATTTTATACAATTATTAAATATAAATAAAACGGTTTGATATATTATTTTATATGGCATTAAATGTTCTTTAATCTAGTCTTTAATTAATAAAGCCAGGTTCCTACTACATTTGAAGAATTTGAAGACTTTCTAACCGACGGTTTTTCTTGACGGTCCAGTTTAGTATAATAATGAGTGTGGATAAGTTTTTATTATGGAAGAAAAATTTTAATTGGTCTATGTAATTTGTTGAATACAACTTATACCAATTACTATGTATATAAGGTTTGATCTCCCGAATGATATACGTGGAATAAACATTTTTGTTGCTCTGTTAACAAAGAAACTTCATTTAAAGTTTATTATTCCACATTTTCCTTTACTAAATATTTTGTACACGAAAATGTAAAATTGACATTTTAAAAATCATCTACTTTACCTAATACCTACACAAGTAGCCAGCTGATTAGATCAGCTGGTGATCTTTTAGTATTCCTTACTCATTGCTGGGCGGAAACAATCGAGAACGTTGGCTGTAAGTTTGGATGTTGCAAAGGACTTCGATAGGATATGGAACAAGGCCTTACTGTCTAAGCTGCCTTCCTACGGAGTACTCGAGAAATTGTGTAAATGGATTGCCAGTTTTTTATCGGAGCGAAGCAACAAGGTCGTTGTTGACGGAATATGCTCGGACACAAAGCCCATAAATGCTGGCGTCCCACAAGGCTCTGTGCTTTTACCTACACTGTTCATCGTGCATATCAATGATATGCTTGACATCGGGGATATCCATTGCCATGCTGATGTCAGTACGATTGATGCTCGTTACACGGGCCGCGTAAATCTTTCTCGGGCGCAATTTGAGGAGAAGAGGAAAAAACTTGTGTCTGAAGTCGAGACATCTCTAGAGTGGGTCTCAGAATGGGGTAGACTAAATTTAGTCCATTTCAACCTCGAGAGGACACAAGTTTGCGAGTTAACCGCTAAAAAAACCCCATTCGTCATGGCACCACAGTTCCAGAACATTCCTCTTAACATCTCTAGCAGTATTGGGATCCTTGGTGTTGATATCTCGAGCAAAGTTCAGTTTCTGAACCACTTGGTTAGTGAGGCCAAACTAACTGCAAGGAAATTGGGAGTGCTAAACAGAGCTAAGCAGTAACTTCATGCCTAAGCACAGGCTAATGCTCTATAAAGCGCAAATCCGACCGCACATGGAGTACTGCTCTCACCTATGGGCTGCAGCACCACCTTGGCCAGTGGATCCGTTCAACCGCATTCAACGGCGAACCGTTCGTCTTGTCGACGATCCCAAGCCTACAGACGGACTAGTTTGTAAGCTTGGGATCGTCGACAAGACGAACGGCTAGAGTCACTCGAGTTGAGATGAGACGTAAGCTCTCTCTGTCTATTCTACCGTCTGCATAATGGGGAATGTTTTGAAAAACTGTTTGGTTTAATCCCCGCGGTTAATTTCTGTCACCGCATATTAGCGAGTACCAGGTTCCATCAACACCACCTGGATACCTGACATTCGTCCGCAGTTCGGTTCTCGCGTAGCTTTCTACCACGCACTTGTAAACTGTAGAACGAACTTCCTGCATCGGCATTCCCTCCAAATTATGACATGGGGTCCTTCAAAAAGCGGGTCTATCGTTTCCTTCTGGGCCAGCACCGCATTGGTGACGCCCCCGGTGTTGCTAGTGTCTGGGGCAGCGGTAATCACCTACCACCAGGCGACCCGTCTGCTCGTTTGCATGCCCAAGGTATAAAAAAAAATATAACATACTATGAGTTTTCATTTATGAAAAAAGAAACGTGAAAGAAAAACATTATCTTTACGTGAATTTAATGCGATTTATATAATTTTTGAATGGGTGAAGCGCTGATTACAATTTTCTGTTTTGAATTCGCAGGAGACTACTTATTTGTACATCCCGAACAACGCAGTGGGAGCAATAATCGGTACGAAAGGGTCTCATATTCGCAACATTATCCGGTTCAGCAACGCGTCTGTAAAGATTGCTCCCTTGGAGCAGGAGAAGGCCGGTGACGCGGCGGCAGCGGCTGCGGCTGGTGCGCAACAGGAGCGAAAGGTCACCATCGTGGGGAGTCCTGAGGCGCAATGGAAGGTACGAAGAATACGAATACGATTTACACATTTTATATGAAGCACACAATGTTAGATATTATCGGATCGTGACCTTGTGGTATATGAGTAGTAGTTCAGAGGAGCCAAAAAGATTTCTGAACATGACTACAGTGGAAACACCCCGTACGCACACAGGGTGGTCTGCATCCTTTGGTTGGCGTACATAAACGGTAATCCGTCTTGATTTTACTAGTTGGTAGTAATGTGCCGCCGGGTTTGAACCCTTGCAGATATTTATGTATGACCACATTATGTACCACAAATGACTAATAACCTAGTTCCGAGAGTAATTTAGGTGAGCTTTTATCAATTATTTTTACTATATACAATTATTATGATTGCACTATCAATCTCTATCTAACAAGGGATCTTTTAACATTGCAGGCACAGTATTTGATATTTGAGAAGATGCGCGAAGAGGGATTTATGTCTGGCTCTGATGACGTGCGGCTCACCGTAGAAATAGTGGTCGCTTCATCGCAAGTTGGCCGTATCATCGGCAAGGGAGGGCAGAACGTACGTGAACTTCAACGCGTCACCGGCTCCCTGATAAAGCTGCCTGATCAACCGCCGCCGCCGGCCGCCGCTCAGCATCATGACCACGAGACCACCGTGCACATCGTCGGACCCTTCTACAGCGTTCAGGTCAGATAACATGCTATGCCAAACGCGATCATATACACCACGTTAGGCTAATAAATACTACACCCATGGAAAATATATGCCGAAAGATTAAAACACGCGGGAAAATATGCTTCAGTGGCTTTTAAATTGCAATACCACCTAGACCAAGTAAGAAGCTAGAGACAATATAAGATTTCGCTAGTGACGACTACTACATAATTTTATGAGAGCTGATAAAGTGATGATTTTTGGAATGTCACCCGTAATTTTTTTTTTAAGTTTTCCGTTATTCTTCATCTCCAACAAAATTATACAATTGATTTTAAAAACGCCTTGAAAAAGAAAATACAACGGGACACCAGTGGCATGATACGTTCCTGAGGCCCTAAGTGTGTTTTGGTATACTTAAAAATCTGACTGCGTGAAGTGCAATTCGTACTTTTGTGAAACCAGGCATGCATCGGTTTAACCGTGTCTACGTTTTGTGTATAAACGCCCGTAAGTGTTATGATAGCAATATGTAATACGTGTAATAGTTAAATATTCTGGAGTATTAAGTTATTAAAAATAATGATCACTTCTACAATTTTATTATTGTGGATTAATAGTAAAATAATCGCTTCAGATGTTTATTCATCATTATCGCGCGGTTATTGAAATCAAGTAATGTTTTCCAAAATCTTAAAAGATTTTTAATAAATTATTTTTTTATCCTCGTCTAACAGTGAAGTTATTCATGTGAATTATTTCGCGAAAATGTTCATGAACAAATTTTTAATTATGATTTTGTATTATTTATTGCCAAATGAGCTAGTACTGGTGCAATATAGCAAGCATACTAAACATTAATCCGTTCGCATAATAACTGGATGTAGAATTTATTAAAAAAAAAATTATAGTTTTAAAAACTGTAATGGGGCTTTTGGGCCTGATATTATAAGAACCATACAATTCAGAAAATAGGCACTTTGCCTCACACATTTTGTGTATTACGCCAAAAGTCACATTCATTAAGTATTATTTAGAATACATGTTAAAGATATAATTATTGAATCAGATCAAACAACGATGCAAAAAAGATATTGTTTCTTTAGGGAGAAGAAAGTACTTTTTGTTATTCAATGTCTTTGTTAGCAGATTTGTGTTGTATATTCAATGTCTTTATAATTTTTTGTCCAAAATAATTTCACTTTATTTACCTATACTGTTAGTTTATAATTATAATCTTTCTTGACATATTTATAGTTGATGCATGTCGCAGTGTGGAGTGTTTTATATAAGAGGAAATTTAAAAGTAATGCTGTGCGCATTTTGCCAGAGATTTTCTTAAACATTTAACTAACAAAATAACAACGGAGATGTGTGTGAAGAATGTGTGTGTGCGTGCGTGAAACGAGGGGTAAAATGTAGTTACAAGTCCGATACACGTGTCGATACGGTTGCGGTTACGGGACGGTGCGAGAGCAGCAGAGGCGAAGGCGGCGGCGGTGCGAGTACTGCAGACTGAGTACGCGCAATGCGAGTGCTGGGCGTTGTCGATAGCGACTCACTGTGGCATAATAAATGTTTTACGTTTTGTAGCGGTCGCCCGAAGCGGGGTGAGAAGCTCCTTGTCCGTCGCGAACGTGAGCCCTCTTGTCCATGACTTGAGCATTGTCCCCGCCCCCGTGGCTTTGTCGACCCTCGCTGTCTTCCAGGTGAGTTCGATGACTATAGAGTAACATAAGTTTCGAACGTGTGCGAATAGAATTTTTAAAAGTGTAACAAGGTTTTGGACGTAAGCGAATAGATTTTAAATACGTGTAACAATGTGACGAAACGTTAAAGTATATAAGCGATTTATTACCTCAGTGTAAGCTGTGCTTTTTGTTGTTTTTTATAATGTTGTATTAAACTGACCGTGCTTATAAAATGTTGACGGACTTGTAACTATATTGGGGGGAATATTTGTCAATGTCGAGTTGAGGAATGGATGAATGAAGATGAGAGTGTCTGGATAACTGTGTCGAAGTGCAAACTTCAAGCAATTATAAAATACCAAAACTGTCTCACGCTCGCTATAATATTTGAATCGTTCATATATCTGTTTACAATATAAAGAGCTTAAGGTGCGTGTGGGGCAGTTAAGGATATCTTGTTAGGACGAAGATTGCTTATGACAAAACAGCAGCGCAGCTTGGCGAAGTTTGACGTGAGATAGGTGAGGTTGTGGTGTGTGGTGAGATGCGACTCGGCCGCTCGGCCGGTGGTAGCTCGACTGACTGGAGCGTTTGGTTTGGTGTTGGCAGTCGGCGCAGCGGCGGATCCGAGCGATGGTGGCGCAGGCGAGTG
>PDGT01000004.1:10447724-10537050 GCA_003671415.1 Megathymus violae | reverse complement strand
TCGTCCGCATGTTGTTGTTAACGTCGTTTCTATTATTCGTAGTGAAATGTAATTTAAAGTACTATATTGATGAATTTTATTCCCGGATTATATAGCATGTGTTAATAAATTAATATTTGAATGATTATATATATATATGTACCTATATATATATATATATGTATATACATATGTATATTGTGTATATATTATCATATTATTCATATACACTATTATTTATGAACGATAGTGACAGTATATGAGTATGTACCACAAATATATTTTATTGTTATATTTTATTGTTTACTGCCGTGTTGTTCTTGTAACAGTATATTTTTATCAAGTAAGAAAGATGATAGCAAACAATTGAGTTCTCTATACATATACACGTGTTAATAGCAATAGGATAGAGTATGCCGACATAATTAATTATACATTGAAGAGGATACATATTTTGTTTTGTTATGAAGTAATAGATTAATCTGTTGAGAGCTACAGTGTAGTTAGAGTACAGTTCGGCAAGGTGTGTAGGGTGTCGTGCGGGAGGGTAGGCAGAGGAGGCAGGGGAGGTCAGGGTAGGCAAAGAGGGGGGGAAGAGCCGGCGAGGAGGCAGGAGCGCGGGAGCCGCTCGCATCATATTACTCGATGTAACAGTGATTGTTGGACAGAAAGAACCGAGGGTACGAGTTTTAATTTGTAAGTGACATTTGTTGATCGTTTTCTTTGTAATTTTGTCTTTGTTAGCTTTATGAGGGTTTTGTTGTATCGATGCGGTACAGTTGTACTGCCGTGCAAGTGCAGTAGTACAGTCGGGTACAGGGACGGCGGCGGCGGCTCGCCCGCTCCTCGCGAGTCGCGTCGGAACTGTGCCAAGTGAAAAATATTTAACTTCGAGAGATTAAGATTAAGTGAACGATATCAAAATTAATGAAAACTTAGATATTTATATTTATAATTGTGATAATATATGGAAGTTTGGCAAAAAATGTTACTAAGAATGTTTTCATTCTTAATTTCATTTTGTTCGACTTTAGGTTAGTCTGTAATGTAACCGAATGCGTCCTGAAGTGTTTCAGGCACGCCCGGGCAACGTCGAATTCACCGCTCGCATCTCCCGACGCCCCTTCGTCGCCATACTTAACCTAACACTCGAAAGCGTTTTTAGCTTTGCCAAGACCAATCTGTACTTCCACATATTATTGAATAATCATCTCGCATTTGGCATTAAAAAAAAACTCACGGCGCGTTGAGTTCCGTTACCGACCGACCGACCGATGCCTGGAAACCGTCAGTCGTGACGCCCGAGCCCCGCTACACCGTCACGCGCGCACGGTCAAACACAGTAGTCGTCATCGTTGTTTTTGTGACTTTTTTTTTTTGTTTTTGCTGATGGTTGCATGTGAACCGCCGATGGATGAAAACGATGACAACTTTTTTTTGATTTCCCGAGGTCGGACCCCCGCTTGATATTAAATTAAATGCAAAACATCAACAATTGATCAAAATTAAGACCGCAACCGGTCGGCGCGTCGCGGGGCGCCACGGCGACACATTCCATTCCGCGAACCGCCCCGAGCCCCGAGTCGCGCCCCCCGCCCCGCTCACGTGCTAATCTAATCGTAACGTTTTGACTACACTGTTAAATCATTTCTAAATTAGTACGTGAGCTGGGCCGACAGAGATTAGACTTCCGTCGGAGAGATTTCACGAACGTGAAATTCGATTATGCGTCTACATGACCGTTTTTTTCGTTGTACAAATGTAATGGTGTTAGATCGATTAATATGCACGTGTGTCGTGTATCATCGACGCGCGATCCCGTTTTTGGGATGTATGTATGCTTTATGAACGTTTTGGTTATTTCAAAATCTATGTTCAAGGTTATATGTACGGTAACTTTGAATCGAAATGTGGAATATTTAAAAGGTAGGGTTAGATCGCGGTCGCATTCTGTTGTTAGGTATGATGTGGACATATGTGATCTGCGATCGATGGTATGTTTGGTTACGTGTGCTGTGTTGCGTGTGTGCGCGTAGCGAGCGGACGCGCGGCCCGAGACTGAATTACACCCCGCCGCGGCGGTCCGCTCGCTCGCAGACATTATTCTCGCTACGATACATGTCATTCTGGTTCGACGGTTCTAATGTTACGCATTACATTGTATTCATTTCTCATGTGTGTAATCAATAATTTGTGTATTTGGCGTGTGATCGACTGAATTTGTCAGTTTCGTTAATTTTGCATGATTGATTGTATTTTAAAGTAAATAGTATGTATCTATTCGTGGAGGGTCCGTGATATGGATGTGAGTCAGCGTCCCTTGTTCGGTGACAGCTGCACTGAGCTATGTGGCTCGCGCGCAACTCGCGAGTCTCCGATGTATGTTATATGCAGCATTATTTCCGTTGTTGTTCAAATTTCTCGCTGAACATTCATTCTTCTGCAATTTTATTTTGGTTAACTGTTATTTTTAGAATCATTTTATAATTGGTATAAGTTCTGAAACTAATAACTACCTCAATTTTACTAAAAGAATATGATAATTATCTTTGTGCATGTTTTTTGGGAACTGAATTAAAATTTCAATATGATAAGAATGCTATTTTAAACAGTAATAGAAATTGTCAAATTTAGGTTTCTTAAAGTAATAAAAATAATGAAATTTACTCGAGCTATTGTTTTTTTTATCTGCCATACGTAGTCCCTTGTCGTTTAAGGATTAAGCGTTGGGTGTGCAGGGTACCGTCAGCAGAAATTAAAAAAACTATCGAGGAGTAAACTTAGGAGTAGGAGAACTATCAAAAATTATAAATGGTCGAAATTTTACGTAGCAGATTTTTCAATCTCCATCTAGCTTTATTTATAGCGATTGAAATATATTGTGTGTAAATAATATTATAGCAGATTTTTCTATCTCCATCTAGCTTTATTTATAGCGATTGAAATATATTGTGTGTAAATAATTTACTTCGAAATACATTTACGAAAATATAATCATGCTGTGACAACTCCTTTCATTATTCTATTTTACTAGAAAGTTTTATCACTTCTATTCAGTTCTTGAAATATACAGTTCCGGAAGATCCCTGGTGAAGTTGGTGAGTACCTATAGATTGTCAGTGGTAAGGCCAAAAATTACCTCTTACATTTTCATGACTTGTGTATTGCTCATCAAACATCGAATTATATATTTATTTAATTATTTTATTTGTAACACCATTAAAATGTTCCATGTTAATTTTGGTAAAGTTATATCACCGCTCTCAAGTTTACACTACTAATAAAATTTCGAAGGAGCCAAATATGCGCATTATTTTAGTATATTTTAATCTGGCTTTATTTTCAATATATAATATTAGGATGCCGTGGCAGTGCCGCCAGTTAAAACGTGTAAAATTGTATTACCACGTACTTAACCCTACCTCACTTGGCGTAAACTCCAGTTTGGTGTCGCCGCCAGCCGCCGCGGCCCGCTGTGCTTGTATTGGCGGCGACGCCAACAAAATACATGCGAAAGAATGACTGCTGTCTCATTCGGCCGTCAGCTGCGATGCCATTCGCATAGATTTTCTGAATACCGTATCTTGTTTAGTTAAATCGTTTTTGCATGAAGTTAGCAATTCATCAAATGATAGCACAGACATCATCACGTAATTAAATTGGTAGGATATTTTGTAAGTCGTATAATTTGTAAAAAAATGCCACGTCTCATTCGATGGGCAATAAAAGTATACCCAAAGTTTCTTTTTATTTTTTTCTTTTAATTTGTCTACGGCGGTAAAGAATAACGAGCGCAATCTCTTCGACGTCCATTTTGGTTGCGTGAATAAGCGTCTCACGGCATGGCATCTTAATGAGAACCTTAATGTCAAAGATTTTTCTTGTCCGTTAAACCACGTATCATGGTAAAATCACAATAAAAATAAACAAACTGGAACATATTTGGCATATTCAACATATATTATGTATATATCTAGAAAACTGGATGACGGAAAATTTTGTTCCCGCGGAATTGGAAATACGAATAATTCATTAAGAGAAAAGAAAAAATGATTCCGTTACCAGGTCCGTCCCAACAGTGTTGACGGAAATGGGACTTCTGCAACTAAAATAGCACTTGACCCCATGCGACTTTTGGAATTAAAATATTGGTGTCGCTTATCCCATGTGACTACTGAGACGAAACAGCACCTACCTTTTTTCCCATTGTGGATCATTGCAAATATTGGGGCGTAGTCAACTTAATTACCAAATTAAACCTCATATAAAAGTGCGACATAAAGCGTTGTGAGGGTCCATGTAGCAGAACGCATGATTTTCTGGTAGAGGCACAGCGTAACGGGTACTGCGAGCAAGATGTACACGCATTGTTGCGCGAGCTGTCTGTAACTTGGATGATGTCGCCAGCTGCTTGTGCCGCTGCGGTCGGACGACGTCGGATGCATCCAGTTCGTCGGCTAGTTCAAGCGCCACTTGCTGTAGCTCCGGTGCTGGGAAATAGCTGACGTCATATTTTCTCGTAGTTCCGAGTTTCGGAGTTTGTGTTGTTGCACCTAACATTATTTTATTATTTAGTATAAGAGGTATGGATTAATGACAAACTTAGAAGGTACATATCATAATTTATACATAAAATATGCATGTCTAATACAGAATGAGAAAAACTTAGTTCTAAATCAATTTTGGTGATATTTCTAAGCGTAAGACATAGTCTGAAGCGAAACTAAGGCGGTTTGATAGTTTTGAATTACCCAATCCCATGAATTCTCTCATGGTATAAAAATGCATTTTATTTGTTAACTTTTGCTACAAATAGGTGATATTATTAATTTTGAATAGTAAAATATATAAAAAGTAAGAAAATACACAATTTATTCAGTTTCGTCACATGAAACGAGTATATGAATACTAAATAACTAAAATTTGCGTCATGGAAATCCTAAACAATTTTTGTCAATACCATACCTAGTTTAGTAAAAGTAGAGGTTCTTGAATTAAGAATTTCGGCTATGCTTTGAGGGAAAACAAGAGTATTTGTGGATATATGATTTGCAGAATATTTATAGACTGTGGTTAATACGGAATTTGGGAGTGATTCAGGTTTTGAGGGTGTGCGAGTAGATGCCGAAGGCTTGAAGGATGTAGTTAACGAAGGAGTAATGGACCCAAAACTTATAGCCGAAGTTGACGTATCTAAAGAAGTGGATTTAGCAAATGATATCGCAGTTGACAATAGGCTGGATGTTGACGTAGTAAGAGTGGCAGAAGGAATCTGCGTAAAAGGTGGCCGAGTAGCAGAACTGGGAATGTTAGATTTAGGTGTGGAAGCGTCGTGGCTACGATTATTTTGGAAGGGGCTCGTATGAAGGTCTGAGATAGTGGTTGATGTAGGTGACGTGGATGGTTTTGGTTTGTCGGTGGAGGATGGATGGGCACCAAAGCCGTCTTCATAGTCCAGGCGTCGTCGTGGCTGCACTTCGTCGTACCCTGTCGACGTCTGTTTTTTGTTAGATGTACTGTTATGGGATATGCCATTTATTATTTACAAGCTTATCTTAAAGTTCTTTGTATAATGAAGTCTTTTTTAATAGGATTTTATCCATTTCATACTTAAATAGACTTCTGAATAATTTAAATGAGACGTACCTTCGAAGAAAAAATTAGTAGCAGATGTTTAACATACTTAGTGCAAAGGTAAAAAAATGTGTACTAATTGTTGGATTAGTTAAATAAATTAAATCCAAGTAAGTTAACTACTAGTAAAGTATCATATATATCGGATGGACACAATTGCTGGCATCGTGGTCAGAGATCTTCGCGGGCGGATTGGTAATTCGATCAATGATGTTTGGTTCCACAAGTATTCACTGCCAACAATAATTACCAGGTATCGGTCTTCACCACGGTTTAAACACAAGCGAGGCCTGCCATATCCCTGTCCCTTAGCTAGGTTTCGTAATATAATGAGTTGCCGAGTGTTGAATTATAGCGAAGGTGTTGCTGTCGGCACCTTGGTCTCACGTCGTTTATAGTATATATTACACACAAACGAATTTATTATATTATATTTAACATACACGTACATATCACAAGCACACTCGCTCAGAACAACGATAAAGATATCGTCACGCACGCATACGAATTCAAACCTGGCGCGCTTAGGAGTCATAAAGGCAAAAAACAGAGGATGGGCGAGAGCGCGGCTGTTTCACTGCTCAGCGCTTCACACAATCTGCTCACGGGCGCAGCCATAATACCGTGTTGCTTGATAGCTCGGCTACGTTTAGTATTTACGTAGTGCCTGAATTATTCGCTTGTGTTTTAGTATTCGGACTCTTGCCTTTAATGGGGTGTCTTTAATTAATTGTAAACCATATTCCATCGTGCTCTTGTAATAAACTATTTCTATTGGTGCGTTTTATATGTCATTACTTCATCTTACTGGCACACGCTAGGTTTATAGAACCATCACATCAACCATACTGCAAAAACACAACCGTATTCACGAGTGTCTCCGACATACATTTTTATTAGCAATAGCTGTTTTCAATCAATTTACAAATACATTCAATGTATCTTTTAGAATACGAGGTAGATCTGTTTGACTTATACGTAGTGGGTGCTATACAAATGTTAATGATATATTACTTACATGTAGTCCAACAAGATACGATAGCTGTGACTGGGAAAGCAGAACAGCGGTGCTGAGGGCACACGTGGGAGCCGGCGTTTCTGTGGGATCCGGGGATATTCGACCAAATTCTGCAGATTACCCAATAATGCTATTAATTTACCCTGGTGCATTCAAGAATATAGTAATATAAATTTAATAAATATCCACTATCACTACATTATGCAAACTTAGTTCCACCAGCCTGTTACACTAGACAAAACTGACTACAGAGGTCACGATGAGCAGATGATCGCTTTTTCGTCGCGGCTTTGTAGCGATTACGACAATTCGTCATTGTTATTGAAAGCCAAGCGAGTAAGTCACTTCGGTTGGTAATCTAAATCATCCAGGAATTCGCAAATGGAATACTTTGCTCCAGGTTTTTTCAGGCAGCAACGTATCAAGGAAATACATCAATTAATTGACTGAGTATCAGAATCACCGGCTCTGAGAAGCTGTACAATCGTGAGGGCTTGCCGCAGCGCGCGTTCTTCACTGGACGCTGTACAAAGACCCGCGCAGAGCGCTACGCTTATGCACAAACCCGTGCATAGCGATGCGCTCGCAGATAGCGATGTATATCTGCACACACGCACGTTGCTAGTTTTCTGCTTCCACATTAAACTATCCCTACATTTTTTATTCAGTTTATATGTTGTTGTCGCAACAGTGTTGAAGCTTATCTTATTTTGTAATAAAACTACAATTGTCGATGCAATTTTCAGAGCCATTTTTATGGCCAAATAGCCAACAATATATAAAATACAAATACCTCTTACTTGTGGACTGTGAAGGAAACTAAAAACAAGAGAAATATTTTGTTTACTCAATATTAGCATAAAACTATATATACCTGCGGTAATGTATCCTATTTTATTTGTTATGTTAGCATAAGGTATTTAAAAGCGTTACATAATTTTAATTATAGTGGTATAATTTATGGCGGGTGACAATTGTACCAGTAATGTAATGAATTACTGGAGATTACTTTTGGATTAGATACAATTATTATTGTATGCAACATTAATTTAGTGAAACAATTGACCAATGAACAAAATAAGAGTGGTGGGGACTTCGGAATTGAAGTTGTAGTATAAAATATAAACATATTTTTGGTAACTATTCATCATGATATGGCTCATTCTGGTTACGCTAGGCGAAGAGGGGCCGGGTCCGTCCGTCATTGACGAACGGATTGAAACTAATCTTTCTCTGGCAGCAACAGTAAAGACTCGTGCCGGAGAAAACCTTCCTGTAAAGCTACGATTTTGTCTGCGAAGCCGTAATTGGCATAGCGGAAGCCTCCAAGCGGCTTCATGAAATACGCACAAATGAACACAGCCCTATTAGATTCTATAAATTTACCATTTTATGTTTGTAATATTATTTTTACATAAGTTAATGCTTGACAACAATCCTTGGTGGTAAGTGGTGATGAAGTATAAGATGTTAAACGCAAAAACGTATATAAGCCTATTCACTGTCCTCTTGAAGACTCCCACATCGTAAGTAGCCGAGAACACTGACGCGGGCAACTTATTACAGTCCTTTGCAGTGCGCATAATGAATGAAGATGCAAACCGCGTCATTTGTGCAGGTTGTACGTATATACATATATAATATGGATACAAATTCTGGAAAGGATGGTTTTATTTTTACGATTAAAATGTTACATAGAGGACACCTTGTATGTTCCTTGTAGCTCTGGTAGGAATTGTGTTAAGAAAAAACAGTTGTAGTTTTAGTATTTTTATATTAATTTCAGTACAAAATGTATGTACATTTAGAAAAAATATAAATTTACTAAGTAGGTAACTCCTATGTCTATAATTCATGTCAGTTGAGGACTCCAAATTGGACTCGAAGTCAGTAAATATTGTGACCATTCAAATTCTGTAAAATATTTATAATTTGCATATTGTATACATGACTCTAATTTCTATATGAATGTTATTGTAACAATTTAACTGAATTCAATTTTATGCGCTACACTTCTGTGAACCATAACAAAAATTGAGAACATTAATAATGTTTTCAGGACAAGAGTGTACTATATAAACATCACCGTGAAGCACTTTTGTATTATAAATTTTACGTCCACATTGAAGTTCACAAACAATATTACAACAAAGTTTAACATATATATTAGAATATCACAAAAGTAATTGTGTTTATCAGTCGGAATGTCTAAACTTGTATCTAATTACATAATCACGGCATATTATAAAAATGGAACAAAGATTTATATCTACTCCAATGTTTCCTGCTGATCACGGGTAATTCAACAGGAGCTTAAGCTGCAGCTCATCAGTTCAATTTAAGTCAACTTCGTGTCCATATTAGGATATGTGAGCTGCGAATTGGTGAATAAGTCAAATACATAGAAGTCTTCAAAGCTTATGAGATATTTAAGCGCTGGTTTATTATTGATATAATACATACATTAGTATATTATATCATACTCATAACAAGTGTAGTAAAACCATTAAAAAGTATTTAAACGCTGCGTTTTCTGTACTGGATACACTGAGCCATCATCAACTTATTCAAGACGTTGAGCTGCAGCTGAACAGCTCGAAATTACATGTCAAATGTGTCAAACTCGTGAACATTTTGATCCTTTATCCTTAGATAGTAATGTAAATTCTTGTCGGAAGGGCTATATAAAAACTTCCCTCTGCTTTAATGCCCATTCTACACATGGTATACCTAGTAACCAAATTTTTTTAATGTCATATAAAAATGACAGTATTTCATACACCTGATAACATAGTCGACAATTATGGAGCGGTAATACATCTGTAAATATGTTAATGCTAAAGGTATGTTTTAAATAAACCAATGAATTCGCTATACACTGGCTCGCAATATTTTGGCATGCATTATTTTATCAAACTTGTACGCAGACTTTGCCGGTGGTTACAGAACTATTAACGTACAGAAATACAATAAATATATTTTAATTAAGAAAACTACATTACAGTTAAAAGTTAAGTTAAAATACTAATATAAAATGTAATTTACATACCATAATACATTTAAAGATCGGAAGGCAACATTACAATATACAATATGAATATTTCATCAAACGAGTATTGGTTGATTATAATCAAACTAATTAATGTTTTTATATTTACTTAACATTTATTTAGAAAAAAGGAACAAGTCTGTAATATATTGTTTACGAAATTATATTAACAAGACAATCTAAGTTGGTAAAATATCTCAAATATAAAATAAAATTAAAATCAAAGTATCTTTAGTAAAGTTATGCGTCTAAAATTTGTCAAGCCGAGTTTTATAACAATTTACAAGTATGCATAGATACAGCAGCGATGTAAAATTGTATATTATATTATATTTAACTGCATATTATTTATATATATAAAATGTTGAACATTTTAATTGTATCCCAATACCCTTCAAATAATTATCAGAAACATTCGGAATCGCTGGCAACACAGAGAATATAATGATTTTAGGCAAATTAACAATTAAAGTCCATTTTCTAGTGTTTATTTTTCAGACACTTCATTACATACATACTTAGAGTCATTCTGGTATTTTAATACAAAGTTTACCTAAGTATTTAATTGAATTATAATTTATACGTGAATATATTAATAATTTTGTACAAAGCTGCCATTTCTGTGTACTAAACTTATTTAAAACCAGGACTTTGATGCGAAATTATCAGCAATGGAAGATTTTTAGTATGTATTAAAATGAATAATTTGAAATAATTTTCGTTGAAAAAATGAGAACTAGGTCTTGATGATCACAAATAATGACTCACCTAAAATATTCGATAAACTTTTTGTCAAAACATTTTGCAAATGCGGAATGATACTTAAATCAATAAATATGATAAAAATTGAAACAACTACTGTAATTTAATTTCTTACCTGTCAAAATTTAGGTATGATAAATATCAAAATGACACTAGTTTGGCACTTCATTAAGGAACATTGTATTAAGACGAAATTGGTGTGCTGTACAAATTCAAGATATCATATGAAAATGAATAAGCAGTTAACATTTTATTTACTGCACTATTTATATAATGATCATATTAACGTTTATTTCCTATATTCCGCGGAAGCAGATCCATTTCCTGGGATTAAAAGTATCCTAGATTATTATCCATAATTAGGATAGTAAAATGTTTAGTATCATCCAAATCGTTCAATGGCTTTAGTGGGGTAAGTGGTTAGATGACAGATAAAAATTAGAAAAAAATATGTTTTGACTTCTGTATCGATAATACAGCTTACCTATACTAAAATATCCAAATAATATTTAATTTTAAGATATAACCTCGTTACAATTTTATTATTAGTATAGAGTAGTAATCGGAATTATAAAAATGACAATAAAAAAAAAATAAACGGGGCTAATTGATATTTGAGTAGACAGCGGCGAGAGTACGATTTTGGAAGACTGACAGTGTGTCTGAACGCTTGCTATTCTACACCTCTACAGTGTACTCAAGCTTACCACGAACATTTCAACCAAATCTTAAACAAAATAAACAATGCCTCGCCATATCATATGTATATATATAAATAATGCGCTGATTGTAGGACCCTGATTTAAGAAAAATGTAACATGTAATACCTAATCAATAAATTCGGCGTTAACATCATTATGAGCTTACTAATCTTAACACATATTATTAAAACTATGCAAACTAAGGCTTTATTTTAGGGCAAACATATAATTGAGCAAAAGTTATAATATTACAATTTAATGATCGGAAGTGAAGGTAGTTGGAACTAAAATCACATCCATAGAATGTATAACCTAGTCTTCCTTCACTTCGGTTCGATGAACATAAGAAAATTGCAGATTTTTATCTATACTAATATAATACACAGGCATGCGTGTATTGTGACTTGATGTGTATGCGTGCAATATGCGGAACCACGACGCCTATTTGAAAAATTCTTTTACCATTTGAAAGACATTATTCTGGATGGACATGAACTATCAGACAAATTCAAAACGGTTTATGTCATACTTAACATAGTTACAGAGTTGGGATTTTGAGCGTATTAAAGCTCGTTTAACGAACGCGTTCAGAAACGTTTTATAGTTTATTCATACACATCACTGGAATAACATTCGAGATTGCGCTGGATACATGCAGTTTGTATATGAAACGAGTGTTTTGGTTATTACGACGGTTTATATATGATATACAAACTTGGCCATTCTTATTATAACTAGCATTCAATACTGTTAAAATATCAAGCTTAAAATATCCCGTAGGATCTAAGCAAAACTCACCCCAAAAATATAGTCTTCTGTACATTAATAATGGATGTATATTGTAGTAAGAAATAATTAAATGTATTATGTTACATGAGGCATGTTACATGAGGACACAGTCGCAGCACTGCAATGTGTAGTACAGGCACTTGATGCCACAGTCTTCGTCCTCTGTGGCCGGTGTGGATGTGTTCGACCTCGCTTTGTGCGGTGGAGGGGGCCTTAAGTAAACGCTGTCTACTTTGTCCCCTTTGTCACCTCTATCTTGGTCCAATTTGTTGTCCAGAGATTTATCTGTACTTTCATTGTTTTCCAAATACTCATTGTTTTCATTCTCGTTTTTCTGTAATGGTGATGCCTCCTGAAACCATGTAAGATAAATTTTTTACATGACAATATTGACTGATTAACACGCAAAAATAAATGTATAAAGCAACTCCCAATCAACTTACAAATTTGACCACTTCATATATTTTAATATCTGTATAAATAAATAAACCATACATCTACTATAGTACTTGTCTAAAATTACCAATACACAAAATTAGCATGTGTTCTTGACATGTATCTATGAGGAAAATATATACTTAATTAAAGTAATCATTTGACTGAATCAAATAAAACATAAATACCAAATTAGCATTAATATTGTAACATAACACTGACTCCTACATGCCTAGTGAGCTATGGAAGGAATTTATACTGTGTAAAGTATTTTCATCATCGTTTAGAATTAAGTAGATATGTACTTAACTCCCACTCATCTTCTAGAAGTAACTGTGAAATGTTTCAACATGTTTCAGTTGCAGCAATGGAGCCAGTAATAATCAGGTTACCTGCTTTCTTTTTGGCAGTCAACACTTTGGTGTAATGAATGTACATAAGTGTGGGTTTTCATTGAAGTAGCCCATATGCCAAATTCTCCACTATTTAATAAAATACTATAATACCACCTATAGAGACATAATGGTAGTTCTGGGCAGAGACAGTTTTTCCATATAAGCAGAAAAGCCTCGCTTGCATTGCTTTTTGCCACATAATATATACCTATATATTTGTGTGACCCAGATTTGCAGTTTAGACCAAAGCCCAGCAGTGATGGTAATCTATTGTTAAATTGCTTTTATATGACATCCATATTATGCCTTGAACTATATTACATAAGACTATTGGTATAACTTATCATGGTTGTCATTAACGCAAGTCAGAATTAGGTATAGGGTCACAAGATGTGGATATAAAAATGATATGAAAAATTACATTTTAGCACTAGAACACAAAGAAATTTAGAGGAATATTATTAAGATTCAAAATATTGAGTAATATATGATATGTAATGTAATGCCGATGAGTAAAACACTATTAACCATAATAATCAATTGCACCGTGTAATACTACCCATGATAGATCTTTGTAACTGAGAATATAATTTCTTATCTATATTTTGGGTAGTCTGAACAAAATTTAACTCAGCTTTAACTTGAATGTGAATATTAGTATTGTATTTTTTATAAAACAGAGTAGAACACATAGAAATAGATATGACTAATCATTCCTGATCTGTGAAATACAATAAACAGTATCTATTAATTTATAGTTTGCCTTGGAAGTCTGCATACTTCACATATATTCTAATTAATTTGCAGCTTGGTAGTGTTATTTTTTACCATTATTAATGTATGATAGATATATAATAACAGCATACCTTTGATTCCTCCTCAGCCTTGTCTGGGTTAATAAATTCTTGCTTCTCTTCTGGTTGAGCTGTGATCACCGCAGGCTCCACAGCAGCGGCAGTAGCGCTTGCCCCAGCAATTGCCACTGGTAATCGATTGGGAACTAGCAGGTCCTGTTCACTGTCTTCTTTTTTATTCGAATGATTAGAGTCACCAGACATGCTTAAAAACACAGTAAAATAATTAATCGCAACACAAGGTACAGGATATATAAAGACGTTACATATACGTTACACGTAGCGTGTCTACAATAACACTGGCACAATGGTATTGGTACTATATGAATGACAAGTAAACAATGCAAGACTCCCGTGACACATGCGAAATGCAAGATTATGTTACAATTCATTGCCTATGTATCGTATTGAGTGCAATACCGGCATACAAATACGAGACGACATTACAAACTCGACCGAGTCTGTAATCTGATTACTTTATAACGCTATTCACCTTATCAGTGCAGCTGATTCTACTTGTTCTCCAGACAGACGACGCCATTGACTTATGATTTTTTGGAAGTTATTGTTTTCTTGCATGTTTGGTTGCTATGAAACTGATGTCAAGCACAATGTTACCTGGTAACCACTCCAGTCACAGATACACAAACACATGGATAATATAGATGAAGTATTGAGTGCAAAAATGGATTCAATGGACGGTAAAAATAGAACAAAGAGGAACGATGAATCAACAAAAGAAAAACCTAATCTAAAACATGTATCATTAATATGTCCTGAATGACAATATGTCCTTGAATTTATTGAATTTTTGTTTGTATATTGGACCTTCATTATCTGTCGTTACATTTTTTATCTATACTAATATTATAAAGAGGAAAGCTTTGTATTTTTGTGTTTGTAACGAATAAACTCAAAAACTACTGAAACGATTTTAAAAATTCTTTCACCATTAGAATGCTACATTATCCCTGAGTAACATAGGCTATATTTATTACTAGGAAAATAAAGAATGATTGCTAAAACTTCAGTAACGTGAACCAAGTTGTAAAAAAATTTGCTTAAAAATTCTTTTCATCGCATACGTTGCGGAAACTATCGATGACAGAACAAAAATATGTTCTACAATATTAAAGAACATATCAATATCTACAAATAACTTCGCGATACTATATGTCCAACTATTGTAGTTATGTCACTATAACCACTTTTTATATTTTAAAAGTTGACCAAAATCAGACCATGATAACCATACCTTAGTATTAATCCTTATCCAAATAAATCATTTCATATTTAAAACTGTTTTCATACCTATAGATAGCTTTTTGAATTACTCAAATCGGACATTCCGGTCAGAAGATTTTACGAATTTAGGAAAATATATACCGCTGCCGCCTCTGCGCAATGACCAGTGTGGCCCCACGCAAAGCAGCCGTAACGCAGGCCGGCAGATGAGGCGACGAGGGATCGGGCACGAGATGCAGGATGGGCACATATATATGAAATAGGTAGTCGCACGGTCGGCTCCACAGAGTACATTGAATATTTTGACTGTTTTCACAGCATATGAAATTGTAAATATATCTCAAAATGTTTAAAAATAAAAGTACACCCGTGCGAAGCCGGGGCGGGCCGTTAGTCTATACTAATAATTAAAATTGGAGTGTCTGTTTGTAATATTAAAATAACCGCTTTTTACTACATGCATATGAATGTATATACGGTAAATATACCAAAATAAAAAATAATTACAATATTTGTCTGTCTCTTTGTCTGTTTGTTCCGGTTAATTTGTAAAACGGCTGGACCGATTTTGACGGGACTTTCACTGGCATGTAGCTGATGTCATAAGGAGTAACTTAGGCTATTTTTATTTATTTCTAAATAACTTTTTTGTTAAATTCCACGCGGACGAAGTCGCGGGAACAGATAGTCTTCAAACAAAATCGTAACTGAATTTTATGAAACGTAATCATGAACGTTTTAACCGAGAGACCATCTTTATCCAATCGTAACTTTTCAGTGGCTACTCTTACAAAGTACGATTGAGTTTACAATTGTTTAGGAACTTTCAATAAAACTATATTTGTTCACAATATTTCAAAATTCCCACGAGCTCCCAATCACCTTAATGTACGGGATCAATTGATCAACCGCCTGCTTAGTCTTTTTATTCAGTGGCCGACTGAAGCTTACATTCGGCAAAAATTTTTTTACAAATTATTTATTCCTAGAAGTAATCTAGAAGTATCAATCGCGACTGAGGGTCTTTTGTAAACTGAACTTAATTCTTTACTAAATCTAGACGAATTAAAAACTTAAAAAAACATAACCAATTAATAGGAATGTCTACTAGATAATTCAACGTATTAAGTACCAGCGGGCGTAGCTCAGTGGCAGAGTGTTAGCTTTGTATGCTAAAGGTCCTGGGTTCGATCCCCAGCGCCCGCGCTATCTGTAGGGCGGCTCTTTTTGTCTTATTTTTTTAATGTGAATCAATATTTTGATGTTATTAGGTATGACTTACGTATCGTACTTGCGTATGTTTTAGATCAGGTCAATTTAATTAAATGATAATAAAGATTGTTTATTTAAATTACATAATTAATTTATTACAATAAGAACCGAATATTTTTTTATATACTAAAAATTAAATAAGAGTACATATATTATTACAGTACATATATTTATTACAATGTATATAATAGCTTTATTATTTTATTTCTCTTCTCAAGTTATCGCTCAGATCAAGATACTATTACATCAGGAAGGAATATGAATAGACAGATGTTACAAACCTTTAAATCATTGTGCAAAAAGTTCAGCGTTATTATAGAATATCTAATATTGTGACAATGATTACATAGTTTGAGTGGTTAGTTTGGATACTATCAGATAGCAATCTTAAAGTTCAGTCATTCAAGGAATTTGTCTCTGTCTCCGTGCCGCAACTACATGTACGACTATAAAAAAGTAATTTGTTCCCACTAATCTACTATTTACACACTTAGGATAGATACATTTACACACTTAATTAAGATATTTTATAAGTAACATTTTTATGTCGAGTAAAATAAATATATAATGTAATCATTTAAAAATTAAAATTGTAAAGTTTAATGTATGGAAAATAAAATCAAATAAGATCAGGTGGGGGAAGAGAAACATACGTTATTTTTGTTTCATGTTTTGTGAGCTCTAACAATATCTTATAATAATTTTAATAATGCCTTATTATAACTTCATGTATTACAATAGTTACAAAGACATTTGTCAAAAACGGAAAGGTATGCTAACGTTCCTGTTCCCCGTTCCCTTGGGGTAAGAGGAACCAGTCATCATATTTGTCATAAATGTAATATATATTTGAATAGTCACAACTTTTTCAATGAAATATAATTTTTAAGTCAATAGTAATAAGGTTAAATTTTAAAATTAATTTCTGAAAATAAAACTGCTCACTACATCTGTTTCAGCACTCGACAAGTGTCAAAATACATATATATTTTTTTTTAACGTTGACCTATAGAAGCGACATAATTACCGATTTTGTGAACTAAAGAGTAACTAAGTAACTTTTCTGAGGAGTTTAATTCGCCGTTTATTTTCCTCAATGTTAAAGCACCTTTTCGAAACGGTCGTAGAAGCAAAAAATGACGTGCAGAATACCTATATGATTAAATGATTTTGAATTTGAATTTGATGATATAACCTTTACACAAAGCCCTCTACCTCTGCCTTCTACCACCATGCAGGCTGCTTTCTGCCGTATCGTACGACACCCCGTTCTGCCAGCACGGGAGTACAGTATTCTAGGCTGCCCTAATACTGCTGGAAATGTGATGTGTGCCATGATGAGATTTATAAAAAAGCATGTGAAATTAAATTATTGAAATATAAAATAAATAAAAAAAAAAAAAAATTATTATTATAAAATATTGCCACTATGTGTTGCCCATGAATAGCTTTTTTTTAATGCAATATTTTTTGGAATGGTTTGGTGACAAATACATCAAAACGACCTTATATTTTATTATTATGATATTTGTATGAATTAACAAGTGAAAGATTTACAACTCAATAAGATAACATTAATATAAATTATAATTCTCTTTACGTTTTTAAATTTTTACATCTAGTTGTATTGTTTCAGTGACCTCTGTTGTACGTACAGAATATTACACTAATAGTTAGTGCCACAAAGCTCTCAGTGATTCAACAAAATCAACACAGATGGCACTCGAGATGTATTTGAACTATCAACTCTTCAAGCGTGGTAAATTTATGTGTATTTTATTTAAAAATGTAAATCTCATCAATTTGGAGGTTTTTCTTGAGTACTTGAAAGAAGTACCTATTTAAACCAATAATGACAATTTTGTATAATATTTCAATTTACGGTTAGGGTCGGATGGAAGCTAAAAATATGTATTTAAGTAGGTTGAGCACCCTATAGTTTTATTATTTGTATTATCATTATTATGAAGATCATTATTTTTGGTACATTTATGTCACATATTGTCTATCACGCGCGTGCTTTACTGAAGATAAAATAGATATTTGATAACCTATATTAATATTATAAAGAGAGAGTGTAAGTTTGTATATGCGGAGGGTAATCTTCGGAAAGTAATTGATATATAAAGATTATATAAATGTTACACATAATCATTCCATTGGAAATTTTCTAAATAATCTCTTGCGTTGTTACACAGAACTAAGTTCAGAAACTGAGCAAAAGTGACAGGACAGAACAATAAAGTTCAATTTTTTTCCACTGTCGAGATTCAAATCTTGAGCAAGGGATGCTAAGTAAAAACAAAACAAAGCAAAGACCTTAAAAGGGCTTCAAAGACAGAAACATAATTGTTTTTCTCGTTTGACTCATGCAACATTTCACGTCATATGTACCTGATTAGTGTGGGAATTAGTGTGATTAGACTTTTGGAGTAGATTGACTTTTAATAGTAGAAAATTGAAACGGACTGATGACGATGCTTTTAGGTATTATAAAAAAAGATACAATAATGTTGCCAGCTACAATGTACGATATACATCAACAAGGTATAAATGTCATTTCGCAGCATTTTAAAGTCCTAACACTTTTCGTTGAGTCAGTGAAGACTTTCTTCTTCTGTGGGGTAAATTTACAAATTGAATTTACAGCTAATTACTATAAGATAAAAAAGATAAAGTTTTATGGTTAATTTAATCATATAATACGTAGATCAACGATAAAACTATTACTAGTATAATGTTCCACCACAGAACCACTTGCATTATCTTTTACAAGTGTTAATAATTAACATACCTACGGTGCTGGTTTAAATATTGAGTACTTTTAGACAATGTTTTGGTTTAGAGTAGCTTAATAATCTATTTTTTATCTATACAAATTCATTTAATATGAAGGACATTACATTGGAATTTCAGTAAAATATTTATTATTAATTAAATCAATGAACTTTAACAGTTTATACGGTAACGTTGAATTCCTAAAATTTATTGAATTTACCTGTCATGGTTTTGGTTTACACACAATTTTTGAATTTGTAACAGATTAAAACTAAATCATTTCGTACAGAGATTGAAATATATTTTAATACTCTGTGTAATCCACAAAAAAAAAATTGTGTATTTTTTACATTGAGAACTACATAATGTCATGTCGAAGATCAGCGAGCTGTTCAACACTAGAAGAGGCTCCTTATGAAATATAAATATATTAGTATGAGCCCATAAGTGATTTCAATCATTTATTTATCTACAACATAAATAATTAACATTCATCTATCCGAGGATTGAACCTGGGTACTAGGTGTACATAGGGTACACAGGGTCACTGTAAACTTTATCTGAAATTGATTGATTGATATTCAATTTTATCAGAAAATTCTAAGTGTACAATATTGATCGATTGTTTTTCGGCTCTCATGCATTGTCATTTTTTATGTCTCAGTTTTGATCAAGCAATCAAATTGAATCATGTAAACAGCAAATTGGATGTTATTGATAATTTTTTTGTTAAAAAAGTTGATTTATTTAATAAATCATTACATTCGATCTATGTTTTCTTTTTTTTAAATCCTTACTAGCTAACACATAACAAAAATAATGGAACTCGGGCGAAGTCACTTAAGTGATATAAAAGTGAGTCAAGCATGTCTGAGTGTAATTGTTCTGAGCCTTGGCCAGCATTATGATTTTGGTCGTCGGTACGGCTACTACCACGCACGCACGACTGCGTTGTATTCCAGATTACTCCTAATCAGTGTATCACACTGGACCTTAAGCGCGGTGTTGTCGAAACAAAAACTAAGTTCCTCTCGTTTTTAGAAATTTGTGTTGCACTGCTTACCTCAATATTTCCAATATGTATCTACCCGGCCAATACATACGATATTAAATTGATCACGAACCACTCATGATTGTCCCAGTGTTGAGCTCCGGTTTTGCTCAGACTGAGATAGGCTTAAGCCACTATCTACTACTCTGAGCAAATTCAGGTTGGCAAATTTCACACACCATTTAAACAATTCAGAGTACTCTTAGGTACGAGTATGAAGATGTCCTCATGAAGTTTCTTTATACGGAAGGAAGTATTCAATGTGGAATAATTCGCGAGTGAGTGAATAAATAATGCAAGTATTTATGTGTGATCCCAGGCATACTATAAATTGAGAAATTTCTAAAAAAATATGCCTGCGCGATGCGAACTTTACATACGTTAGGCTAGAACCTATTGGACTTCCCGTAGACCTATAACCTATTACGATGGTAATAATGTTTTTTTGAAAAAAAAAACGTGGTAAAAATTTGAAATGTTTACGTATTTAAATTTTTACAAAGGCCGTAATACCAATAGTGGTCCATGTTAGTGGATAGACAGTAAAAAATATTTTTCCGAGATAAGTTCTAGCCTGTGTCAACTTTTTAGCTAGACTTCTAATTTTGTCTGTGCAAAAGATCAAGGAGAATTGTTGCTAAATTTTTACTGGAAACCATAATAAACAACCCTACCTTACTACCATAGTTTGGTATACAAGCTTATCTTCACAATTATAATATTACTAGCGAAATACGGATATTATAGAGCACAGAAGAAATAAAAATCTTAACTGTAGTATAAATATTCTTAATTTATGATAAACGTTCCCTCCCGACGACGTCCAAAATTATGTTGAACAATTTTTTTTTGGCTTTAGATTTTTTTTATTTTTCGCTTAGCTACTGTTACTAATTTAACCTTTCAAACTGAATAACGTGCTAATTGGTCGACAAGGTAAAAAAGTTTGGGGAACTCCGCCCTAAATTCACCCTACTAAGAATTGTACTTAAGATTTTTCTGGAAATATTTGAATCAATCAACTCTGGATATACTTACGTGTATATAGCATGTATATTTTCAAATTCAGATGCAATTAGTATAATACAGTAGGTACTTACAAGTTATACATAGACGGTCCTCGGTCCTTGTACTCTTTGTAACGTTCGTTGCGTTGCGAATATTGAAAGATTTCCTTTTTCATATTGTGTTTTCTTGAAGGCAGCCATATGATGCCTAATGTTGTTGTTTTGCTGCTTTTCGGGCTGGCATATGCGTATGGTGCGTTGGCTTTGCTAGATGTACTAGGGGATCCGAATGTTATTTTGCTGGGCGCTGGAACGCTACTGGGTTTGCTGCTTAGAACTTTGCTCGGGTTTACGGTGGCAGTAATCTTTCCCCCGGGAATTTTGCCCGACGAAGTTCCACTTTTCGCGGTCCCATATTTGACAACGGAACCACTCCCAGGCTTCTTCGGTGTAGATGCCAGGATGGCTGCCTTTGAAAACGTAATGTAGATTAAAAATAATTATTTTTAATATCTTATAAGTATTTTACAAGTACTTTATAATTATATGCTTTTAATTAAAATTTTGTTTTTAAAATATAATAAAATAAATAATATCAATGTAGTATTTTATGCAGCAGCAGGTTTATGACAGTGATCAAATATTCCTTAACGCAAGAAAACCACGATTCTAATCAATCAATTTGACATTATCGGCTACTTCCGATTGAGGTTCTGATTTTAGGATACATTTGAATATATTTGTATGATTCCGTACATAATATATCCTTCTTAAAGCTCACGAAGGTCGGTTCGTTCTTCCGTCTGTCTATCTGTCTGTCGTTTAAAACACAATTATAGTAGCTTATGTTCGATAAGCTAATATTATTTTCGTTATTGTAATCCAGTATCCATTTATGCTATAGCGCAAGTGTCATGATGGATCAGAGTAAAGCTTTTTTGTTACTTGCCGATGTTTCATTTCTTTTTAGACCTAAATCGCAGTTAAACGCTAGTTAATAATGAAAATTAATAATCTCAATCTGTAAATTGATTTGTGCTATTAATTTTGAATATCAAATAAATTGCCAGTAGGTATATAATTATATACTATAGTTTATCAATTACTCGTATGTATCGTTTCTCAATTGAAAAACGACACAGTACGATAATTTTTGAACCGATAATTAGTACGAATATTTTAAACGTTATACAAAAATCTTTTTTTAGTCACTTTACTAATGACCGCATCAACAAAGGCGGCGTTAGACTAATTGATGGGTTTTCATGGGTTTTTCATGGTCACACACACGAACACATCTTGTGTAAGGACGCAGCGAGTGTAATCGATGTTTGTTTTAAGATATCTATTAGTTGAGACAGTAGTTGTAAAACAAAATATGTTTGAAAAATTTGTACAAGGGCACTATTTGTTCGTAATCATAAATTTTTTTCAGTAGGCCCAAAAAGTGGAAACGTGGGGTACAAAACAAATTTAGTGTGTAACTTATGTTTTATATACATGTATTATAAAACATAATCACATATGCCTACTATATAACATAATTTTAAAAACATATAACACACATCTATTTTATATACATATATTCTAATCAGATAAGATAGAATATTGTATTGAACGGTTAGCTAAGTAGGAATCTGTCACGGGTTTTTTTTTATAAATACTGACAATGTTTCAGAATCTCTCACAGTAGAAGGTAGCGAGTTCCGCAACCTAACCGTCTAAACTCAAAAATAATGGAAATAAAAGCATGATTTATGTGAAAGAAACTAATTGAGAGTTTTCAGGTGTGACTTTTTCGGACTACTAAAATATCGTAATGACGAATTTTTATACTTCCAAAACAGACTCAAACGACTTTTTAAACTTTTGCAACACGTGTTAAACCATATCCAACTATAGCTATGGCTAGAAAGAATTATCTCCAGCTCACCTGTAATCAGTCTGTAGTTTATAATGAACATTCATTATAACAACGGTAACTCGCCAAGCTGCTCATATTCAATTTAACAAAAACTGAAAATAACTAGCTATTACATGCCCAGGAAATAAATAGCTATGATAACTAACTATTGGTAGCGTTATACTGCAATTGTGTATTCAGACTCGTAGTTCAGGAACTTGCAAATGCGAATCTATAATAATAAAATTCTAACTGATCGCTTTCTGTACATGAACGATATATGAGAAAAACATTATTATTGGCCTTTATTAACGTAATGGAACCCAAAACAATAGTTGTTAGAATTTTTGTCTGTTTGTCTGTGCGTTTGTTCCCGCTAATCTCAGAAACGGCTTAACCGATTTCGGTCTGGTTTTCACTAATGTATTGCAGTAAGCGTCACTCAAAATTTAAATTTCGTTTCATTGAAACCCGTCTATAAATAAAAAAGTTATGAATGAATATAATATGTATTTCTGATTCACAGAACGAGAAAAACCCAAAAAATTGCAGATGTTGCAGATCAACAACTCTTCCATGAACGATATTAGATCACGTTGCTTACGATAAATTTTTGCTCACTCATAGTCATAACTTGACATGACATGACATATTTTTGCGTTACCGTATTTCTACCCATTTAGGGGATTAACCATCGGCTTTCTGAGTGTGGAAAATTCTTTAGGGTTCTACATCAAGTAGGTATTCATTATACTTACATATTATAATTGTTTTAACAGTACAATTATAGACTTTATATGCAATATAATTTCCATTGGAATAAGAGAAAAGTATCGATGTACATTATGTCTAATATTTGTACTGTACAGTTGTTATGTACATAAAATTTAAAATATTATAAAGTATGTATATAAAAAAATTACAAAGTTTTAATATTAAAATGATCTAATAATTATGCAACGTAGATAAAAATAAAATAAAAATGTTTTATATTATATAGTATCCCCTGTAAAACTTAACTAATCGTGCTCAAATGGTTCAAAATGACAATTACGAGAACCATATTTTTGCACAGAATCTTTCATGGTTTACGCTTACTGGGGATCCGCCATGTAAAATAACGGGAACGCATTCCTAACACAATATCTCGAGATGTGATGCGAATATCTATGTAATGACAAACAGCCGACCCGCTCACTCGTTCACTGATCACTTTCATAAACATAATAAATAAATATGAAGCTTAACCTATATATGATAGATTATTTCTTTAAACAAAAATATTGATCTGCCGAACACTATAGATAAATGTTTGTTTCAACAGAGATATGTTACAGTAATATTTATTACTAGCAAACTGCCCTCGCTTCACTTCAGGTAATAACGCCTTATATTATTTTTTATAATATAATTTTATAATATAATTCTTACGTTTCTTTATATATGGACGGATTGCAATAAACAATCTTTAAGTATTGAGTGACGCTTATTGCAGTGCATTAGTGAAAACCATAACGAAATTGGTTAAGCCGTTTCTGAGATTAGCGGGAACAAACAAACAGAAAAAAAATCTTACAGGTACTGTTTTAGATTCTATTATGTTAATAAAAACCCGTAATAATATTTTTTCTCATATATCGTTCATGTATAGAAAGCGATCAGTTAGAATTGTATTATTAGTATAGATTATTAAATTGTCGTAAAACTTAAATGCAATGTTACTGCATGCGGAAACAGTCGCAGGTGACAGCTGGCTATGGTCTAAAAATAAACTAGCTATTAAGCCATAAGGGGTAAAAAATAATTTTAAAACATTTGCAAGCAAAAAATTAATTTTACCTATACATCGATATCCTAACGACATCTTTTATGCGAATACGGAATACTTTTTATTCGATATTCGAACAGTAATTAACAGATATCGACAATGGCGAATGACAGTACATACAAGTATGTTGTACATATGCTCATACATAAAACCTTTTGGTAAAATTCCTATAACGTATGGAATTAATAAAAAGTGATTAATTATATACATAATTCACAATTATAAATTAATGATAATGAAATTATACCGTACTTTGGGTATTCTTTAAACTTTACTTTTGAAGTTATAAGGTGCAAGAACGAACTACAAATCCAAGTTTACGACTGTTTATTACGAGTTCTGTAGAATGACTGTCAATAATAATTCATAAAATTAAACAAATGTACACATATCAATTTTGCTCCCAAATATGGATACAACGCAATAAGAGTATGTGCACACGGCACGAAATATATATTTTTACGGAACACGTCGAACATAAAGATATTTACCGAAATATTATGCCACTCGTAGATATTCATATAACAATGGTGAGTGAGTTATCTCACTCTCCAGCGTCAAATCCTAGCCCTTGGTCACAGTAGAGTGAAGTTGTCATTTAGCGCCCTTTGATAAATATCACTTCACTTTTACTTCACATAAATTGTATTTTTGTTTTATATTAAATAAATTATATTAAGTGGGTCTAATTATATTACGCATGTTTATTTGACATTATAAAGTTCCTACCGCTATAATTATACAAGTGTCACAAAATATTTATTCATCTCCGGAAATTGTTTTCGCATTTCGCTTTTTGGCAACCCTTGCCATCTGGCGCCTAAAGCGACTGTTCCTTTTGCTCTACCCCGGAGGCGGCGATATTTCTCCGTCTCTACTTTTTAAAGAGAAAGATAATTGTTTGTTTGATGTCATGTTTTCGATCATTTCCCGTAATATTGAATTAGATAAATAAAATCATCAATAAAAAGATAATTTATGAACAACGCTATCTAAATATATATTTGGTAAAAAAGGTTTTTGTTTGTAATAATAAAGTGAAGATATAATAATATAAGAGGACATTTTATAACGTGTACGGGAGTAAAACAATTGATTTTATTGACACTGATATTAGCCCAGTGATCGAAATTCAACCATAATCATTTTGTAACATTCAGTTTCGTTTTTTTTTTTACCAATATTTAAAATAAAGCTTGTCAGTGGCGATCAAACAAAAAAAAGAAAATCGGTTGACAAACAAATACATATATAATAACAATATATAATAATTAATATAATAGTTTAACCGCCCTCCAAGATTCTACATGTAAATATTTTGATTTACATGTAGGTTTTACTGCCTTATATACACTGTAACTGATTTATTTTCCTTTTTGAACATCCCATGAAGCGAGCAAGTCAGGCTAGTTTTATATTGAATTATAAAGATTTCAACCAGTAATAGTCCACCACTATGTAAAAAACCCAGTTTATATGACTTATAAAATAATCTATGCTGTCTAGGTTTTCGCCCAAGTAAGTTTTTTTTTTATAATTATTTAACATTTATTGTTACAAGATATGCAACAGAGTTTTTGATGTGCGCACGGACATAGATCCTTTACCTATTTGAATTGTAATCATTTTTAATAATATTTGGGAATATTATATGGAATATATATGCCAGTTGCCCCTCCGTAAACGTTTTGCATGCATATAAATCATATATGAATCAAGTGGCACTATCAATGTCACATACATATTACACAAAGAGAATAGAAAATATGCATATTTAAAGAAAAATTGATTGTTGAACCAAAGCGCATGGAAACCTTTGAATACAAATATGTATATTAAACGCGTTTTTACGATTTTTTTTCCGTTGTGTAAGTAATGCAGCTGATTCCAAACTTTACTACTCTATTGAAAGCACCTATGAGTGATAATTTGTGTAAACAAATAAGTCATCCTTGCTCCCCTACGAGAAACATGATTCTCGAGGTGACAAGAAGCATACTTACTCAAAAAAAATTAAGAAATCTAGCAGACTTTTAATAAATCTTACATATTTACCCCCACCAAATCCTTCTTAATAAACCACTTTGACTATTGATAACAATCGTATGAATCTTCGTGCAGTATTTTTGTGATCATAACATTGACAGATAAAGAAACTATATTTTATTTTATCCTAGTAACCTACCCTTGTTTTGCTTCGGGAAACTTGATTTTTACGTTCACAAATAGTAATGGAACCCTCATTTTTATCAGGGGTTTTATAAATTTTACCTAATGTCATTTATTGTCATTTAATGTCTATTTATTGGTAAAAACAGTACGCAAACCCGTACCGTAGTTTTTGAGGTTATCTCATTCAGACTGAAAGAGAATTTTATCTTTTACCGTACAGCCTATCCGGGATAATATTCCTTTCAAATGTTAAAGAATTTAAGAAATAAACGCCATGGCTCCGAGTATTACTTCTCGGTTATACATAAACTCACAAAAATCGCACGTTCTCTTCGTAATATTAGTATACATTATCAAGCAATACGCATGGTTATGGTATAACAATGGTAACAATTTTCAGATAAGTTATGACAAGAAAAGTATCTGTGTGGAAGTAGTTTAGAGGATTAATAGTGAATTAATATAATATTCATAAGAAAATATTCACAAGAATTTAAGTATAAAGAGCAATTTCCAACCGAGAGGGAAGCTCCATAGATAAAATAGTGGAAAAGAAAAGTAATACAAGTATGGACTGGTAAGCGTCATCGCGTAAATTCTATTACACGTATTTACAATAATATCTTGTGAAGATCTCTCCGTCGAACAACATCAATATATAAAAATCAAGATAAAGTACTTTCTCGAAAAGTATAGTGATAATCCAGACATATTTATAGCAACTGTGAATCACATAATATGTCTAAATAGCGGAAAGTGTGTGTGTTTTGGCGAAGAGGAATTGGGTACAACTTGGACTTAGAGCGGGTTAAGTTGCTTCTTAGCAGTATCGATATGGCAGATGTCACGAGTGGTATTGTTTAGACATATGTATGCGCATAAATTTTGGGGATTCTTTCTTTTCCAGCATTTATCAATTTATTGGGAGGGGTAAAATAAGGCAGCGCAATTTTAGTGGCGACGATTAAATAAGTAGTATCATAACATTGAAAGAGATCAGAGACCATCAGTACATGGTATTCATTTCATTTATCTGTTAAAAAAGTAGAGCACATTAAACACCTTGGTAATCATACCACGTTGCTGTTAATAATTGCTTCTATGTCGATGGTGCTTATTACCTAAATTATAATTGAAAAATGTATTTGAAAAGGTTCACTTATGGTTTTATTATACTATTACATAACCATCTAATACTCTAGGAGTTTACAACAGAATTACATAATTGTAAGGATAGTAAGTTGCGAGTCGTTGTTCATCGATGTTAGTTAATATCTCATAGGTCAAAGGGTTAAGGGCTTCCGATAATATTGACGCGGTGACTCGCTGTGATCCAATACTAGTTGTTGAGTACTTATGAAAAATCCATCTAAACATATTTTAAGCAATATAAGTTGATTTCTAAATTGTGAGCTACTTTAACGGTCATTAATTTTATTTGGAAGATGAATCACGTTGCGAGACAATGATGAAATTAATAAACCGTTCGATGCACTTTCACAATTTCTTCGAGCGATATGAAAGTTAGTGAAGAACTAATATAATTTATCTAATTAATCTATACGTACTGTTTAGTTTTTGTCGAAAGACACGGATCAACCAGTCCTATATTATTCGGTATTCGGCGCACTGTGGCGGAGGTTTAACAACACGTATTACTTTAACGTACACGTATTAGTTACATCAATAAAGACTTTCGTACGCGTCTACTCGTGTTCAACGCGATCGAAAACTGACTTTATACCACACACGGTCATCGCATAACCAGCTCTTGCAGCCAAGAAATTTACTTACGTCATTGTCAAACGAGCCCTAATGACCATAGCAGAAAAAGTCACATTTATACAGCATCAATTTGTGTCGTGATTCACTGATTTATAAATTTTCCTCATAAGTGTACTTTTCGTATCGTATGCCTATTTTGAACAGGGTACTGAATAAGGTGTGTGCGGTTCATTTTACTTACATAAACCAGGTATAAGTCTATATGTGTACAATACCGGTCTCGTTTTATAATGATACACAACGCCTGCATCGCAAACATAAATCATGTGATATGGAAAATTTATATTAATATGAAAAATAGTAACGGGACCGAATATGTACGTCTAATATTTTTTTGGAATTTGTAAAGTAGGCTAACTTAAGTAGAACTTGAAACGAAGAGAGAGCGGGTTTAATTATGTAATGTGTTAATAACTTAAGATGTACTTTAGAATTAATATTTTTTTTGGGTCCGAACGTCAAAAGAAAAGTTTTTAAGATCTTAATTGTTGTTAAATGTAAGTATTAATATTACAAAACAACGATACAATATATTCGTAGTATATTTGCAATGCTCTTGTTCTTCTTGAGAAATTTGTAGATGGTGACAAGCCCATATAAGGGCATATTGTGCAAAAATGTTGTCTGCTTTGTGTACTTATATTGTTTGTTTGTTTTACGTCAATCATCGATAAATGAGCAGACATGCCATATGATGTTAAGTGGTCATCGAGATTACACTGGGTGGTACAGAGCCTAGCGAACTCCAACAGGAACTGTTCGCCATAGCCTCGTTTGTTGGTCAGCATAGTGCATCACTATTAGAAGAAGTAGGCTTAAAATCCCAAAGTCCAAGCTGGATTTCTTCACACACAACAACGCTGTGGTAACTATATCATTTCACAACTGTAGTCAAATCTGATTTTGGAGTACGATTTAATTATGAGAAATAGTAAATTTCTATAAATATATATTGTGGTTAAATTACCTATCCATCCATCCATCAGCCTTTGGAGGTCCATTGCTGGACATAGGCCTCCCCTAACTTGCGCCACTCTGATCGGTCCTGAGCCCTCTGAATCCAGCGGATTACATGACAAATTACCAAATATGATATGTCATGATCACCTATAGGAATAACAAATCAAGAACTTTAATTACTAAACTCATTTTGACGTTTTCGTATTATACGTTATATTCTTTTCCTTTGTCTTGAATCCAGAATAATAATTCTTTATCATCAATCTTATATCAGGATTCTATTATAGGATTCTTTGTGAACATTGAAGTACCCGCTCCGCTCCGGTTTGACTATGAGTGGCCAATACCGACCTCAAACTGGGCTCTAGACTGGAACTGGCTCTAGACTAGACTGGAAGAACTTGATTATAAAGTGATCACACGCGTCAGTTTTGGCCTTGTACAGAATGGAAATACGGTGTTTTGATATATCTAAAAAAATTGCAGGTACTTAAAGTTAAATCCGATTTACGTCGTTATTCGTTATGCGCACTGCAAAAGAATGGAACAGCTTGCCCCCGTTCGCATTCCCGCCTACTTATGAGGTAGCCTACAAGAGGAGAACGAATAGACTTTTATAAGTTAGTCCTTCAAAATCGTAGGCCTTATCACCACTTATCATCAGGTGGTATTGTTGTTATAAACTGTTCAAATACTTGTCCTGACTGACTGAATGATTGAAACATCATCGCAGAGCTAACATCACAGCTGCTACTGAAGCTAAAAATATGACATTTGAACAAAACGTTCCTTTTATGACTAAGGCAGGAGTTTTTGATATTCTACCCTTACGTGGGTAGACAGAGTTTGAAAATATATTGATTTTAAAGTAAGCACAGCGAAGTTCAAGAAGCGTATAACTGTGGGAGGGGATGTGTATATTTGTTGCTGATTGGTTGGGCCGCGGTCCGGTGTTATTTATCAGCATCCGGCACGATGCTCAGACGTGTTGATCGGGAGAGTGGAAGTGATGGACACTGGAGATTCGGTAATAAAGTGGTATACAGACCACCGCTAGACGATGCCACTATTGTTCCAACGGATGGACTTTACGTATGTTAAAGAAGATTATGCAGCACTCTCGGATATGCAAGTTTCTTCACAGTGTGTTCCTGCGCCAAAGCTTAACGATCTAAAATATTTTTTTTTCTGTATTATATAATAAGGAGAACAATAAATGTCAATTATGGTTTATAAGCAAAAATGTAAGTATACTAACTATAGTGATTCCGTATTAAAAAATGTTAAACGGACACCTTCTCGTGGGCCATGTTCATAGATTCCTTAACGAAGCCGTGGTAAATATAATGACCTGTAGACTCTGGCAAGCATTGAGTCTCCATGAATGCTAGATTTACATGTTAATAAAATAGCCCGCAGATCTTCACGGATTGAGTTACTGGAGTTATGTATAAATCTTTCTTTAATCAAATTCTCAAAACTCAAAGGTTGTATAGTTTTTTGAAATTCCAAATTCATCTGACTAGATTTTCTTCTTAATATCAAAGGAAACTGCAATTTGCTATACCATGGTATTTTCAAACTTGATCAAATGAAATATGCGGAATTAATCGATAAAAATTCGAAAAAAAAAATTTACGTATGTCAATAAAAATACGTAGAAAAACACATTTTATATTGCTATGTACATATATTTAAGCTTGTCCTAATATGTTTATTTTGTTTTTCATAATTTTCCTTGTTTTTTTTTCCTTTTTAGACATTTTTGACGAGTTGATCTAACATCACTTATCATAATGCTAAAAGTCAGTAAGTAATAATTTGTTGATCACCAATTACAGGTAAGGTGAGTGGAAGGATAATACATATTGTTCATCGTTATGTTTATTTATCTAAAACTAGATCATACACGTTACAATTTTAATTATGAATTGTCCGTAAGAATATAAAAAAAAATACCATAAAGTAATCAGTCATATCAAACACTCACAAAACGTACATAAAGTACTCGCTTACCTATTTCAAAAACTATTCTTGTTAAAACGAGAAACGAACTTATAGATAAAACCTTAAAAAAATAAATGAGAAAGTATGTATGTATAAGCAAACAGAAGAAAAAACTTGTGTAGATGTTGTTCTAACTTGTTTAAATCAATTTGTTGTACGTGCGATTTTTTTTCATCAAGTTTTTTATTCTGTGCTAGACGTATTGGTTTGTTTAAAATAGTTTTCTTTTAGATTTCAACAGAAATATCAGTTATTCATATCATATGAACAACAAACGAAATAGGATATTTTGAGTAAAAAAGTGAACTCCATTGACCATGCTGACCGTACCTAGCTACCGAGTAACAAAACCAATGACCACTTGCCCACTTTTTTCGGATTTTTGAAATATCACATATCATCACCATCATCATCACCCATGGTGAGTCCAATCCACTGCAAGCCATCGGCCTCTCCTAAGGTGTGTTACAACATTCGATCTTCAGCTGATCTCATCCACCTATCCATATCCAGCCACTACTATCTATTTTATTAAGACAGTCGGTTCGGTACGAGTGCATCCTTTGGTCTCCGTTCTGCGACGTATTGACCAGTCCAGCGCCGCTCCAGGTTGTTAATTCAATCGTCTATATATATATCTTGAATATTTTTTGAAAAATTTGACTTATCTCATTCGGTATTTGGTTTTGTCTCAATTCTAATTTCATATAATAATTTTATTACTTATGTTCAGCATATCAACGTACACATTACTAATTGAATATAGATAATACACCTACCAAGGTGTCTGTCTATAATTCGTGTAGTTCGGAATTAAGTTATTGCCACTTTTTCGAATGCGATTTCCGTTCTATTTATATTTGAATAATAATACAATAATAAATTCATGGCCTTTTAGTCAGACAATTAAATATGTAATATGAAGATACATTAAAACTAGCTAAGTCTTCGATCGTATTTTACAGCACCATATTTTATTGAGAGTTTATGGCACCATAAGTAAAATCACAAACAATTTTATAATATTGTTAGGTTATCTTGCAGCATAAATCAACCAGAGACAAAGATAGGCAGTTAATTAAAAAAAAAACTAAAATCAGTTATAAATATTTGGTCGCTGTATGCCGTAAGCTGTAATCATTTTCTTATAGACAGACATAAACGAACACTAACTTATTTTTAAAATGTAATAATTTTACTAAAATTTGTTCATGAAGTATTTCACCTACTAGTAATACTAGTTAATAGTAGACATTATTTTAACTACATTTGAATGCTATTTTTTAAGATATAAAATAGCATTTAAATGTAGTTAAAATTTAGTTTAAAACATATGATTAATAATTAAATTAAACACCGTTAGGGTAAATTGTAAGTTATAGTGTCACAATATTAGTAATACATAGACATATAACGTGCTTAAATTAAATTAAATTGAACAGAGCGTTTATAAAATTTTAACAAATGTATTTTTGTATGGCTTCAAAGCTTCGCCAAGGAAGGGTAATATGAAATTCTATCCCAGGATTTAGGTAGGGTATTAAGGGGCATTTAATTTGTAACATTATACAATAATGTGTAGTCTGCCAAACATTTTTTTATAATTGTTTGTATAAAACACATGTACATTTGTTTTGTATAAAAACAATATGACAGTAAATTGGATGACACTATAGGCCGTAGTAAACTTGGTTTTTTATTGTTACATTTCAATTAGTTAAAGTGCTTTAATTCTTTCAATTACTTAAATGTTACTTCAATGGCCAAATTAGTGTTCAGTTTAAAATTTATTTTCGTTTATACGCCTACACCCATCACATTGAACCAGATCTCTAGATCTTGTTATATCAATATTTGCATAATTCTAATATAATCGATACAGCAAAATACTTTAAAGGTTACAACTTAGCTTAATAGTATTTCAAATGTTGCATCCAAATAGATGCAGACTTACACAAGTACTAGATAATCTTTGGGTCATCAATGATAAAGACCTAAGATTTTTATCTTTAATAGTTATAACTATTAATTGTCCTTAGTAGTTGCAGCGTAACTGATTGCTAATAAAATATATTTAATTATGTATTCAGTAACGTTATAATACATTTTATCATCGTAAATTGACAACATAATATCATGATTGCGCAGATATTATACCAATTTAATTCTTTGTTAGGTTAGGTTAGGTTAGATACAAAAAACTAGACGCTAGACTGTAGCAGGCGTTGGGAAGGCTCACATTCATAGGTATAGAAAGAATCTGTAGATGCAATCTCAAGCAGATAATTAGAAGCATATCGTATAGGGGTCGCATCCTCTGTGTTCTCCAATCGAATTTCACTAGACACAAGTGCGACAAGCCTTGAACTCTTCTGTATAGATTATCGTCCGCAGATATGTAATGTTTTTAACCATTGCGTAACGACTTGACCGATTGAGTAATAGAGTATTGTGATATACCAGTCATGAAAACGCCAACAATTGGACAGTTTTCGTTTTAAAATGCCGCAATTAATAAGACCAAAAATAAAGATGTCTAAAAATTTACTTGGACCACATTGAACTAAGAACTTCGCGATACAGGCAGTATTACCAACTAGGCTATACATATAATAAAATTCTGACTGATCGACTGCTGTACAAGAACATATATAATAAATAATGTTATCATAAGAATATGAGAAAAAAATATTATTAGGGGCATTTATTCACGCAATAGAACACAAAACAATAGTTGTTAGAATATTTGTCTGTTTGTTTGTTTGACTGTGCATTTGTTCGCGCTAATTTCAGAAACGGCTTAAGCGATTACGTTCTGATTGTCACTGATGTATTGTAGTAAGCGTTACTCATAATGTTACATCTCAATCTGTTCATAAAGAAAAAAGTCATAAGTTATTTCAAATAATGTAGGTTCTATTTCTTACATAGGCGCAGTTCGAAGCGGAGCGAGTACAGTTTGGTAGTCGTTAACAGAATAACCTAAGCTCAGTTAACTTATTACACCAGTATATACTTGCATGAAAACGTAGAGTCATAAATATATAAGCGGACATTTCAACAAGTGTCTTAACACTGAGCTAGGGTCTTCTATCAGATTGAGATGGGTAAGTGCTACAGTCTACCATTCTCGGCAAGTAATACTTGTTAGGGTATACACATATACACATTTTTATGAACATAACGGATAAATTAGCCATGCAGGTTTTTGACGATTTTTTATTTCACGAGGTAAATAATAATTAATTTTACACATACATATCTTAAAAATTGTGACGCATACAAGATTTTAACTGAACAACCTTACGATGGTCTGATTCTCAAATCACCCATAACAGTCTGAACACGATAATGAAGATATATGAATGCATTCCAGTTCCAGAGGGAGTTTGTAGAAAAAAATCTTCTTATCCTATTTTCGTTGGTTTAACCACAATTACCATAATAGTTTCATAACGTATCGCTAAGCTTAAGATACTTAGATAAAAAGTGCACTACTATACGCAATGAATGTATGGCGTCTGAAACTATTGCGTGATAAATGGTATCAACTTATTTATCATTTTATTCTTGCTCACGAATCTCCATCGTTAAGTATAAAGTTTTTGAATAGTGATTAAATATCGTTCATATTACATATTAACATACAATACGGCTACATATGTATGTATATAGGTATTCCACACAAAGTTAATATACTAACTCTATAGTATTCCACCTCTGATGGTAATAATTGACGTATACGTCATTTGACGAGTAATGAACATTTGTGGAGAATGTTTTAGATTAAAAATAACCTCGTAATAAATTCGTCTTTATTTATTCTGTATCTTGTTTAAAAAATAATTTTATTTAAAAATTTTTGAATCTTTTAGCGATTAAATTAATCAGCTTATATTTTACGTTTTTAGTAATGGAGTAATAGATTTATATTAGATACCATATTTAGAAAATAATTATATAAATCATAAAGAGACTGATAATACTTTGGAATACATAACGTTAAATAGGTAGGTATTTTTTATTTCAATTTAATTTGCTCAATCTGTTTATTACTAACAGGATATATGAAATAATTTCAGTAAAAAATAAACAAACTACATTAGGCACAAGAAATTGAAATAGTAATACTCGGTTTTAATTACATTTCTCTAGGAAAGATTTAAAATATTACTGTGCAAAGTGAACGTTTATAATTACAGACGAGAGCTCTTATGAGAACTAGCTATTTATAAATTAGCATTGCATGACGTGTGTGGGCTCTTAATTAAATAAACGTGGTTGATTACAGGTACTACGGAGCTACGAAAGTTTTACAGCCGAATAATAATGTTGCAACTGCAATCTCTGAGGAGTGAAGTTTTAACATTTAAATTTTTTCCCGTTACATGTTCTCAATTTAAACCTCCATATAATTTATATTTACTTACGTTATTGTTACATTATGTCAAAACTGTGGCATATAAATGATTGTTTATCTATAGAATAACGGAATTCATGCTAGTTTTCTGCGCAGTTAAAGGTGTTCTAAAAACGTTCTTAAAAAGTTGGAAAATTGTTGGCAACAGTCCGTTGAAAATAGTACAATATACTATTTATTAAAGTACCATTAATATATCGTGATTGTATGGGTTAACAGAAAATTCCAACTAATGAAATAAGGACAAAATTTAACACAAAATTAGTACATGATGATTTAATAAAAGTACAGCAATTTCCTTAGGTTTATTTTTTGCTAGTAATGTCGTTGACGCGTAGTAAATATGCAAAATTTTATATATTAGAGCGCTTGGAACTGGGAAAAATTTAATTGAATAAATACATAAAATTTAGCTGGTTAAATGAATATATAGCGTATTAAATATAATAGAGAATTTTATGTATCCGTAAAAATCTTTTGAACCATGAATTATGGACACAGTTATGAAGTTCAGTTTACGCATCAATGATCATACAAGTTCATATCATGTTCATTCATATCAATGTGTTGATCCGAATAGAAATTTTCACTGGTTAATTAAGAGAAAAAATCAACACAGTGATATGAACAGCAGATTAGCCGATTCTTCCACGTGAGTCTTCGTTGGGAAGTCAATTGTTAAAGGTAAACCGATTTGAGATTTGAGACACATCTCGCTTATATAAATATGAAATGAAAATCTTTACTATTCCATGACGCGTATGTCATAAAATATACACATCAATAAAAGATCTAGCAAGACAATTGTACCTGCAACGTCTTGGCTTTATTCATAATAACTAGTGGACCATCCGGTTTTCTTGCATTTTCAACGATTATATCTGGATGAGCATAGGAACATATGAACATTCGAAATGTTCATCTCGAATAGTTAAAGAATTTTTCAAATTGATACCACGTTTCTGGAGATTACCCTCTGCAATACACACAGACTCATAAAACTCGCTCTTTCTTTTTAATGTTACTATAATTAAATAAAAGAGCATGCGACAATACAAATAGTTTATACGTATGAGGCCTATTATTACGGAAAGATTCGGGTGGCATTGAGGAAAGAGTTGTTTAAATTTCTGTTGCACTTTAGTGCAATGAATCATTCACTTTAATGAATCATCTAAAACATTGCCATACGATCCTACTTACGAGTAATTAGTAGATACTAATAGAATTTAATAGCTTGTAATAACCATTATGATGTCTCGTTTTAAAAATGTTTGTTTTATGTGAAATAGCGCAATATATTTAAATACTATTTAATTCTAAAACTAGAAATTAAATTGAATTAACCAAATTACGATACATGTTAATGGTTTATAAAATTATTAAGTAATTCAGTCATTTGATTAACAAAGGTGAAAATATCTTCCTTATAATATCAAAATCCCGTTATTATTGCGGTGATTGATAAAACCCGCTGCAAAAATCCACGTTAATATGTTTACAACGAATGCGTCCGACGTTAATTTTGAACACGATAACAGCAATCGTGCTGCCATTATAGCATAGTGTGTTTGTTAGCTAAAATTCTTTTCTTGAAACGTAAGGGCAGAATGCGTTTCTTTTTCTTGACTCCAAGATGCAGGAGGAGGTTCTTGGCCTCAGCGATGGTCGCTTTGTCGGTCCCTTCTTCAACTCCCGACACAAAGCCGCTCTCCGGCCGCGACAACGTTGGCGTAGTCTGTAGCAATGAAAACCACCGGTCGATCTTAGCACTCGAAGACAACTGGAAAATCAACACTAAATTATATATTAAAGATCTGTTTTTGTTTTTGACGTCATTATTATGGAGAATATCCATAAGGAAATTCTCAATTGTTTTATCGATGGCAAAACTTTGATGTACATGCCTGTACATGTTCTGGTTCTGGTAGTCTGGTTGGTAGTGACCGAGTGAGGAGGCCCGGGTTCGGGTCCTGGCTCGGGCTGACGTTTATGTGACAGAAAAATGTTTGTTCTCAGGTCACAGATTTTGTGATGTCATATTTGTGTACGTTCATGCCACTCGTAACACAAGCAATACTACTGCGGAGAATGTGTGTGTAATCGTCTATTTATTTGCATTTAACTGCAGCAGTGACAAACTATACGGTTGTCTTTTATTGTTATCGGTATTCACGTTGTTGATTGTAACCATTTATTGTCGAGTTCCGTATATCTCATGCTATAATTCCTAATAGGAACACTTCCATTTCTGTCAATCTGATACCTAATTTTTCTCCCACTGCACTAATTAAAAAAAAATTATGTCCATAATAACTTGGTATTAAATAATATAATAAAAATAAATATGTAATAATAAGAAAAAATATATCTTTATTTATCCACCCTTTAGTACCGAAATTACAGAGCGTTAACAAAAAAAAATATGTATGTGTAGTTAAAAGTTAAATGTTAGTTTACAAAAAAACTTTTAATAAACTCCTGTTTTAAAAATTTCACAAGCAGTGCAAACTATAACTGAATATATTTATTGAAGGCAAACTTATGACATTCGAATCTGATTCAAAATCGTTCACTTTAATTTCCGTTATAACGGAACGCGATTGAATTATTACAATTGAAAAAACTTTTTAAACTAAACTGAATTTAGTCTTAAATCCTTCTCATACGAAACTTATGTCGCAGTAATGATTTTGGTAGTACTCTATCATGTTTAGTTTTATTTGCTAGTTGTTGATTTGTGAAAGGGCGAAGAGTCCTAGTGGCGTGTACTAACAGAATAGATCGGGAGAGATCTTGCTCCACCACTAACAGTGGTTATGTTGATGGAGAAAGATGCCTGGAAGTTCTTTATGCGAAACTGTAATGGTAAAGAAGAAAATTGCCAAGCGGGAACGGCACAGAGACGTCAGACGACATCGGCGGAAAGTACAATGTCCCCTTCCCGATACTGTCCAAATATAGTTCCAATGCTCCTAGCATTAGATCTTTCAAAATATTACGTAAAGCAGACATAAGCACGTTCATTTGAGACCCCTGGGCCTCCCTATTTGCGTCGGGTGGCAGTCGAAGGGGTTTTAGTGGTTAAGAATCCCACGAAAACCGGTACCTCCCAGTGAGGCGAGTATCTTTAGAATATTTCCCCCTCGATAAAAAAAAGCTCCTTTGATATCTTGGACCGTTATTCGTTTAAGGCCCATGGTGCATGTACATCAACCATTAACGGACTGCAAACCATGTCATTCCTATTTAATTAAAAATATATAGAGTTTACTCCACCATGCCAGTTCGAATAGGTGTCGGTTCGTAGCCAGCCCAAATGTTTAACGTGCTCTTCAGAATTAAGGAACCACTCAGACCGTTTTATATCTGAAAATTTTCATTCCATTATCGACCACACTTAAATTTGCCTTACGAGAACTGGTAAGCTTAGATTATAAAATAAATTACGACACACATTTATAGGTCGTGCAGGCACTATTGTTGCTTATTGTAATTAAGAAACTCTAAGCTAAAGCTTTAGAATCTGTCCATAGATCGCGTAAGTTACGATTGATTGACTAACCGTGAAGAAAATAAAATTTTACGGAAACTTCTGTCGAGTGAAATGAAAGATTTTAAATGTTTTAGAACATTGAACTTTTTAAGTAGCAGAATTTTCATAATTTCCTTGCCCTTTATATTTCTTTCTTATTTTCCTTAGCTCATTGTTTAACCTGGTTCCTTAATTATTCATCTTTCTGCTTATATATCTCGGGCGGTACTTTTAATTTTTTTGCTAAACTATCTAACGCTGTTGGCTTCTTTAAAGCGGCTAGATAAAACATTTGAATGCCTTATTTGTCCTTATACAAAACCTATAAGGCTATATGAACCTCCGTTCCCGATGTTAAAATGCTTTATTCTTCTTTCAGGAGAGTACTGAAAGCAGCAACTTCTTGCAAAACCTTGTCAACCACAAGAGACACTTTGGACACACTATGTTCATATAGCCATTGGCTCGACACTAATTCTCGTGTTACAATAAATGTGACAGACAATTACAATGAGACACAGTTTCCCACACTGACAGTTAGTGTATATGTTGAGTGAGTTTTTCTGTTATGGACTGTTTTATCTATAGTAGAAAAAACGATTAATTAAAAACTTCTTCGACACAAAACAAAGTAAAAAAACCAAATTACTCAAATTCTGTGACTACTTTTCTATTGTATGTACTATTTATACGGTCGTATGCTTCTTATAGAGGATCCCTATATGAAATGATACAACATTAGACATCACAATCTATTTTATTGTTGCTCGGCTATCCATTTGTGTTTGCTTTTGCAGAACTACGAAATACACTGGTTAACGATTAAAATTTATTACAACATTTATTGAAACAACAATTACGTATCTATTATGATTAAACATTGAATTCTGTTGTTTAGAGCCTTAATACAAAACTTCATAATTTTCCGGACTTTTGGCACTACGATCAGATTAATTTTATAGGATTCTATTCATGAAGACGCGCCGCATTACGTCTCAGCCGCTACAAGGCTAGTGTTTAAATAAATATTGCTATCATGAAGGTATGAAGGTAAAATACCACGTACCCACTAGTTAGATGAGTTTTACTAGAATATTTCTGAAGGAACTTGTCCTGTAATTACGTCTCTCATAACATTTTGGCGCAAGTTTTTGTATATGTCCGTCTGTATTAAATAATGGTAGGTGTAGCGGTGTTTTAGTTTGAGTTTGTTTTTGAAAAAGATAAAATGAGTGTATCGAATATCTGGATTGGAATCAATCGTTTCTTATATAAAATCTAAATGCGTTTAAAATCACCAATAAATCGAGTTTTTTGTTTGTTATAGGGCTCTTAACAGTTCAGAATCTGAAACCTAATAACACCAAGTTATATTATTATATTGTAGGTAATCTAAATATTGAATAACCCCCACAAAATTGATCCTAATGATGGTATTTAATAATGAAACGTCAAAGGGTCCATCGCCACAGAATGTTTCTTCAATCAGCGGCTCAGAACATCAAAAATAAAAAATGTTGCAAAGTTTCCTGCTGTAATCCTTGTCATTATTTTAATTTGGCATTATTCAGTGATTATGAAAATTATCACAATAAAAGTCCAAGCAGTTCCTGAAATTTGAAAACAGCATTCATGTATACAATTAGCAAAGAATTATTAATCACTACTTATAATTAGATGAAGAGATGTTGACAATTATGACAAAAAAGTGTTTCGTATCGAATACTTATTAGACTCATTTAAGTATTGTACACCAATAAAATTAAAACTGTTCCATTATATTACAAAAGAAATTTAAATTTACTAGAAGATTCTAAAAGGGTAGCAAAATTTGTTAGTATACATTGTTTCGGTTGGAACTGTACATCAGTTTATTCCGCTCACATTGTTCACATCATTAATCATTATATTTATTAAGGTAGTTACACATCAGGTAGCTTCTTGCTTGGAATGTACCCAAAGTTAAAGATACAATACGAATTATCTACGAGTTTGATATTAAGTCGGGAGGGTAATCTCATTAAGAGTAAGTAGGTACTATTGTTTCACATTAAATACCATCATTTTTTCATAACTGTTGGAACATTGACAGTAGAAGACAGGAAGGACAATTGATATTTTATTTTGACAAACATATTGAAGATGCATACATGGAAAATGTCGATATTTTTAGACGAAATTTAAGATACAGTTGTTGTACACATTTCGCTTACAGTCTTCGATTTTGCCTACCTTAATAAGACATGCGATTTGAAAAACCGCAGATGTTTTTATAGCAATTAATAACAGACGTTATCAATGAAACGACAGTGTTTAAGTTGATAACAAATCAATATTATGGTAACAACGCCAACGAGCAAAAGGACCACTTGGTAATAAAATGGTCACTGTTGCACATGCATATTAGCAGTACCACATGACACAACACCCCCGAGGTTCTGGTTAAAAAAAGGAAATGGTAAAACAGTTTTGTCACTGGTTGTCCAGCACTGCAATGAAAATAGGCTTTAATTTTATTCAATATTAATATTCAACGAATGATTTTTCGAAGAAGCGAAGCTAATCTTGCCGTTGAATTACTCCATCATGATGTACGAGTATAGTACGTTTTTAGTTCAGATACCAGCAAACCCTAAGAAGGGAACTTATGTTATAACTCCGTCTTTAATATAGCAAGGTGAGAATAATCGGAACTAATGTCATTAGTCTTTTATCCATTACGAGCAAATTGGATTCAAGGATAAAAGTAGCCTTTCATACTCCAATGCAGGCAATCTTTTCTTTGGTTTCCATAAAATGGAGGGTATAGCTTTCCGGTAAAAAATATCACTTCAGCTCACATTATTATGTGGCAAACTTTTGAGGTATTCTCCTCTTCTCCTGCTCTTGGTGCAGCCAGTTGAATAATGAATAACGTGGCGAAAGGCTTTATATAAACCAATTTGGTTTACATATAATTTTGTTTCTTGTGTATGTTATTGTATGCAGAATTATAGACAAAATCGAAAAACTGCAAGAAAATACACAGACAATAGAAGACAGGATAAAGAAGGGTCGTAGTTTCACAGTATTGTTTTAGATAATAATATAAAATATTAAAGGTACATCAATGATAGACAGTAGGTACACATTCTAAAATCTTAATCCTATAATATTGTAAAATGCTATGAATATTAATAAAGTGGATAGATTTTCTTTTCAGTACAATTGGAAAATAGGTATATGCTTGAAAGTCTACATTTAAGTGACAATAATCGACTATAAATTTGCAATCTATTCTAAAAGCGACACTTACTATTCATATGCAGGAGAAGTTGAACTTTTCATATAGTTTATATAAATTGACTAGATTGAGTTTATTGCACAGCAAACTACTTCTTCCGCTTAAAAATAATTACAATCCATACGAGGTGATATACGTGCTTTTTTTTGTAAAACCACAAGTTCATTTTGTTATTATGAAGTTTATTATGAAGACGACACCGTTGCAGTTGCAGTTCTATGTAAAGAGCTCCAAAACCCAAAAAAGTTGCTCAAAAGAAAGAGATCATAGAACATAGTCTAGTTTTAATCTGTAGACCCACGGGTTCTTTCTTCGTTAATGAGAAAGTCTGAAGCTTCATTAAGCTGTTCTTAGCATGTTTTAGAGGAACCTAAAGTAACCCGAGTCTACACAGATTTTTAAGCTGCCCAAAATTTAAGGTTGTAGATTAACGACAACAACGCAATGCGTTGGTTAAATTTTCTGATCGAAACGTGAATTTAAATTTTAAACTGAATAATATACGTAACAGAAAAAAAAACAATTTGCCTTATATTTCCACCAGTAATGGATCACAAAAAGATCGTATATCATCTCGTACGGCGTGGTGAAAACAATTACAATTTTCAGACAATACTTTAAGTAATCAATCACACAGAGAAAGATCCAAAGTCACACATACTCGTAGGCCTGGTATAAACAAAATATCTTTGAAATGCGATTAATACACATCATTCTATTGAATCATTCTCCATCTGAAAGTTTACAAAGCTCGATAGACACTGAATTTGTATAATTATTAACACCGTCATAAACATATATTTGTTACACAACAACTACTGTTTAAATAAAATAATAAAATTTGACTACAGATTATTGAGTCCACAATGAAGGTGTTAGTTCAGTATCATAGAACGAAAGTATTTTATGCGACCTTATAAATGTTCTATGATTTGTTCTTTTAGGCGCTTATAGTTTTTTTTTATCTTTGTCTTTTTGGGTCTTTCCATTCCACTCACTTCAAAATAGGGGCTGTCCTTACCTATACGATTGCACCTCTTACCATTGCCTATCATTGACTGCCGTATCTAGCACAGTTCTTGTTTACAGCATTAATCTGTGTGATGTGTCAAGTATAAATTTTATAGGTTTTGCATCTAACTGTGTACGTTAATTTACAATATCTTCCTTCCTAATCAATATAAATAAGTTAAAACATTAAATTTTGAATTATTTGCTTTTGGTCCACTTAAAATTTTTACCTGAAAACATTTTTGCACAACATAATATTGTGGTGTTATTTATTTTGTTTCTATTATATTTACGGAATAAAATTCGTAAGATACCAATAAGATATAATTTATAGTCAACTCTATTAAATTAAAATATAAATTAAGTGTACATTGTATGTACAATACTAAATGATTATACTATCTTCATATTAATAGGATGGAATCACAAAGATATTGTCTTCTTAACCCGCGTGTTGGCATAGTCATTACGTATATATAAGAAAGATTTTTATTTGAGATAAAAATTTAAAAAGAAACTATTCCACTATCGCCCGTTTAATAGCTCTTCTCTCTCTTTCTCTTAAAGCTCAGATGATATTAATTACACCAATCCTAATAAAAACTTCATATCAAGCTACTTCCTTTTTTCTATCGGTTATATGCCGTATTCAATATATTATAATTGAAAATCATGCTTTTAGAACCATAAATATCAATTAAAGTATTATAAGTACTTAGAAAATATAACGAATTAAAATATCATATTATTAAAAGGCTTTCTTATCGTGCTAGTACTTCATGCCCCTTATTTGAATGTTCTTCTTTCTCTTTTCTATACCTATTCCACTATACAGGTTATTAATTATTATCTATTATATACAATCTCCCGGCTTTATCGTGATTTTAACCAAGCACTCTTAATAATCCAAGTCGAGTGAAATCCTTTATGAAACAAGAGATAAATTCTATCTACTCTTTCGTTCGTAGGAACCATACGGCCCGACTGACCTTTTAAATAAAATAGCATTAAAATTTGAAAATTTACTTTAATTTTCAATTGAAGCTCTTGGACATCGTGAAATATAAATTGTGAACGTTACGAACCATTTACTCTTGTTTCTGTGGCCAGGAGATCGTCCTCTAAAATTCTCCATATTTGATTTTGGAGAATGATAAGTCAGTCGGTTTTGTTTTAATTAAAAAAATAATAGATTGATTAGATCAATATTAATTTTTAGCAAGAAATATTCGATTGTATAGAGTTCCATTAAATAACTTAGATATTATTAATTGCAAAATCAAATAGCGTCATTAAATTTGTGTTCATCGGCCTTTACCTCTTTAGACACATGAATATTATATTAATATAACTTTCATATTTAACCGAAATCATTAATGATGATTAGGATCCCTTCCTATTCTATAAAACACAGGTTATGTAAATTAATTATATTTGATTGTGATATGAAAAGATATGTCAAGGGGTACAACGTGCTACTATGTGCAAAAGACTAGATAACATGATATGTCAAATAAGTTCTTTAAAATAATCTAAACAAGTATTTGTGGCGTGAAGCATGGGGAACTAAGAGTTTATTTAAAATATCTCCTCCTTATACTTCACAACCAGCAAATTAAGAAATATTCTTGAAGTCAATAACTAAACCTAAATAAAATAATTCAAACAACGCAACTTCATAAGATGTGACTTCAAAATGAGCTAACATGATTTAACTTAAAATAGTAGGTGAAGGGATTCATTTACTTCGTGGTGTGACGGGTCCATTGAGCTCGAAGCGCTGACATGAGTTCGCTGCGGTTCGGTACCTTCTCGCTGGTGGTGCGAGTGATACCACTCGCTGACGCCACTGGTTGTTCCGGCACGCGCAGAGTATTGTCGTTCGACGCCTTCGAGGTCGATGGCTGGGGTTCTGCTTCAGGAACATCTGAAGTGCTCTCGGATGGGCTCACCGGTACGATAAGCCTAATACGTCCATCGTCTCCAGTCGCGGTTAGAGTAGCGTTATGTGACAGAGGCATTATGTACGGAACGCCATCTTCGGAGCTGGCATCGTTTGACGAATCCGATGAGCTGTCGCTGCTGCAAAGCGAAATCTGTGACTGTCCCAAGTAAGCTGAGTCGAATTTGTCTTGGTACGCCTTGTGGTTCAAAAGGCTAGCCAGGTCAGTGCTGCTGTAGTGGTTTGTCAATGGAGCAATGTTCGGGAAAGCGTTCGTGTTCTGGTAGAATTGCTTGTGTGTATTCGGATCTGGTTCCGGCCCATTGACTCCCATGTCTTGGAACTTGGCAATCAGATACTCTTGGATCTCCTCATTCGACATTCCGGTGAAGTTCAGCGTGGGACTGGGGCCATTGGTGGTGATCGTCGGAATGTTATTCATGGTCGTCGATGCTTTCACGTTCTTGTTGTTCTCCATGTTGCGGCTGACCTTTGTGTTGTTGTTGTTTTCGTTTTCAGCGGTGAAGAAGCTGATGAGGTCATCGCTGTTCACGCTTTGGAGATTTCCATTGATGGATTTGGAGGCATCCGTTCTTTCCTGTTTTTTGCCTCCAGCAGCATCATTCTGCTCAGGCAGCGTTAAAAATAATTAATATTAAAATCTCGACGTAAATAAAACATTTTAGTTTCTAGCGTGTACTTTATTACATTAATTACATACAAGCTCACTGTAAACAAGGCTACATTATGTTAACGTTTAGTATGATTAAAGGATTCCCAGTTAATTGTTTTACGAAAATACATATTTAATTTAGTTTAGGGAAAAGTTATAGAAATCCTCTAATCACTGGATACTATTTACCACATATCATGCTCTTCTGACAGTAGTAGTGAACAAACACGGTATACATGCTTTACAAAATAATAACACGTTTACATCTATTCAAACAAGCATTAAGACACACAGCAAGACAAGAAGTAAATCTTTCGTGTTATCTTATCTTATCGTAAATATTATCTTGTTACAAACAAATCCTAAAATTATAGTACTAAAATGTAATGGTTTACTTTATAAATGGAAATAAAATGCGAAATTACACTTAACGCTATAAGTTCGATTACATTAGAACACAATGTAAGGTTACATTTGAATAAAGTCAAATAAATAATCATGAAAAATAACAAGCAAACACGTAATGGATAAAAACATTCTTCAAGCAACAAGAAAAATTAAGAGTAACACGATATATACTTGGCAACCCATTAAAAAATGTGTAAAATGAAATGCTCTACATATAGAATAATAACAGCGCTGAAACGGATTAGTTTTATTAACGCAGTATTATATTGATTGGTTATTATAACAATGTAGCTATGTACTCCTTAGTACAATTATAATTGTAATTTTATTCAAGTGTTATAGATTATTAATAAGACTTTAGTCAGAACTAATGAACAACGACGGTGACCACCACCCATTAGGTGGCTCGTCTGCTCGTTTGTCGGCTATTAACATTTAAATAAATACATATCCTTATTTGTTACTTGGGAAACACTACGGGATTTCTTTACACGTGTAAAGACCCTGCAAGTTAATAAATATGAGAGTAATGCAAAGCAGACGACTCAGGACTAGATAAGATAGTTGCAACTGTATATAATAAATAATTATATATAATTCGGTTCGACTTAATACTGAAATGTAGGATTTACCGGCTCCGAAAAAGCAATCCTGGAGGACGGTTTGCATCAGTGAGTAAGGTGTAAAAGTTTTAAAAAAATATAAAACTAAAATGTGTGTGTAAAAGTTACGAATAGCGAATACAACGAAAAGTAGGCTTTAGAAGGAATTAAGTATTAAAATGTTTTTGGCAACCCATATCTCATTTGAAGCTACCACAACAAATAAAATGGAGCGTTGCGTGTCACAGACAACAATCATGCAACTGTTATGATCTTGAGTGGAACTGATTTTTGCGGAAATTTCGATGCATTTATTTATAGATTATTTTATTATTGTCCTTAGGTATAATTTTTATCATACCATACAATTATACTGTACAATTTTTATCACTCTTTGTTTACCTGGCTCAATTCCATGCAATATTCTAAAAATATAAATGAAATGCAAAAATCTTTACAAAATTTGCAGTTTGTGAACTATGATTTTAAAGTAGGATAAAATATCGTTTGTCTAGAGTTTTCAGTATAGATATACTTTTAAACAGGTTTCAAATTGACTGAAATAAGGCATCGTCACATCATCCACTATTGTTGTCAAATGTGCAAAGTTCCTCATAAAATAAAACATCAAAATACTAAACACAGATCAATGGATTTATATCGATGTCTCAGTTTCACTCAAGGATCGATGTAATATGTTTAAAATAAGATGAACAGGAACATCAAAAAACCACAAGCAAGACTCATATACATAAGATTTATCGAAAAATAATAGCCAGGCAACATGTGTTTGCCAATTAATTAATTCCGAATACAGTAAAAAGCGTCGTTTCTCACCACAATGGTCATGATTTATCGAACGTATATGAAAACATCGATTGCAATCGTCATATGTAAGCACTTAGTATATATTGATGCTCGTATAAAAACGTACCTCGTTTATAAGCGTTCTCGGTTTATACGTATAGTTTGCTTACACATTTGACCGAGGGGTGTTTATGAAATGATAATAAAATCGATTTTGTTTATCGTTAGTCATAAATTTCACACTATGAAATCACCTTAAATACGATCATGTTTAATAACTCTCCCGTCGTTGGATTCTGGTCGTATTGGTTTGCGGGATGTAATCATTCATTCCTTTTTACTAGCTAGTAATTTGACTGAGTTACACACCCTTGAGAACAATATGCAGGTAAGCATTAATTAAAAGTTGAGTAATTTTTAGAAACTTAACAAACGAGGCTATTAAAAAACTCGATTCATCTCTTGCAATTGAGTCTTTAATATTAAAAAAATAAATAAATACGCACCTGTGGCAACATAGTGAGCTGTTGAGCGTTGATCGGGCGAGGGGTCTCAATCTCGCCGTCGTGGAGGTGGCCAATGAGTGCAGCTATATGATCGATCAGTTCTCTGTTGTGCACCAACAACTGGTGGGTACGAGCCTGTAAGTAAGGAAATGTTTTCATAGATTTAGAGATTGTTTTTAATAAGTCCACTCATACATCTATGCCTTTGATCCATTGCTGGTCTCACCACGCTGGTTGAGAGCGGATCAGCACACTTCATACACCTTGGAGAGCCACCAGGTTACCACACGAGGTTTTTTTTCACCGAAACAAGTGGAAAATTACAGTACCAATTTAATATTCACAAATAGGATTTAAAAATTAATGGTGCGTACAGACTTTCAAAGTGGCTCACTTTCACGTCATTCAAACTACTAAGTTATCACTGATGAGTAGCTAAAATATTCTTAGATTATAGGTACTCGGAGGGATTTGCCTTAGCCGTATTGGGGCGGCTTAGAATACTCCCCCCAATCCCATGTTGGCAGAACAGGGTGTCGTAAGAGGCGACAGAAGCCAGCCTGCTTGGTGGTAGGACTTTGCGTATGGATTATATTATCAGTATAATTAATAAGTCATTAATGTTATTACTGGTATTATTATCTTTCCGCGAAACCTGCCTGGCTAGCTACCACCCTCCTGCTTGAGTTAGCCGCCAAATGACTCGTCGTGTTCCAGCTGGGAGCTTGAGAGCCAGCTCCTTCTTTCTAACCTTCTTCTCATTTCCTGGCCGACAACGCATCAGTGATACCTTTGGTCTTGCTGATGCCCATGGGCGACGGTGACCACTTACCATCAGGTGGCTCGTATGCTCGTTTGTCGACTATTAGCATAAAAAAAAATTTGATTCACAACACAATAAACAGCAGCGGTGATGGTTTAGTAGTAGCTTTGGTGGTCGTACTATAGGCGATACATCAATATTATCTGCTTGATGAAATAAACTAATGAATTAATTTTTGAATTACATTAACTTATATACAGTTTACTTGTATCAAAATGTAAATAAATTGGCAAGCGAAAAGCCAATAGAAAATAGAATACTCCAATAAATATATTGTCAATGTCCGTTCATATTGCTTGAGAGAAATGGCAGCCGTGACGAAGAATTGTTTTGGCGTTCAAAATATAAATGGCGGTTGAAATACACCGTAAACCGCTATATTTTTGGATTAAACGCTAATGAATGGATTACGGTACATATTATTTATTATATATTGCGAGCGTATGAGCGTGACTCAACACAGGTGAACTTTTACAGTTCAATGCCACCATGAGTAAGCTTATGTTTCACTTAATGACTAAAAATATGAATTCAATGTACTTGTATTTCTTGAAATTAAAGTATAAAAATGCGTGATCCGAAGCAACTGCTTTGCTGCTGCTTGACAGGCTTGCCACAAAAATACTTATCTCGCATTTTTCATATGGGTCTTGTTAAACGCCAAATTCATCTTTAATCCGTGAACCGATTCTAGGAAAAAGTCAACTATCTTTTTTGTAATAACGTTAATATTAAAATAAAAACACTTCACGATCAAAACATGTAAATTTTATGTAGTATTTGTTTTATTTAAGTTGGCGATCTTCTATAGATTTTCTTGTATTAATTTTTTACATTAAAGATGGTCAGAAACTTCCTAGACTCGGATGAGGAATATGAAGGCGGAGATGACCTTGGATAAAAAATGTCTGACATTTCGTATGAGAGACGTAGAATTAATTAGATTAATGATATAAATATCGCGTAGTCTAATAGAATCAGTACAGATAAGGTGGTGACTTAAATTTCGTACGTATTGATTGTTTGCAGATGACGTATTTATTTATGGGATAATGCATTATTGTTAAAAGCATGAGACGTTCCATATTACAAATTATAATAGTTACAGGTTTATATTCAGGCAAATAACTTCTTATTTATTATTACTAGTACATTTAAGACTAATAAAGCGTCTTAATAATATTGCTGGATAGCTTTTTAATTAAAGATAATTAATTCATAATGCACCGTAAATCAGGAATTATAGTCTTATAGATATTGGCATTTGCAAATGTTCTTAAATAAAAATGATAATAGCACTACCTTCTTCATGCATACTTCATTCATACTTATACATTATACAAAAATAAACGCATAGTTATGAAATATACAATATACCCGCTCAGCAATATATATATCAACTAAAAATTATCATATTAGCTATAAATTGTTTCTAAAAATTGATTAACTTTCGTCTACAGTCGCAAAAACGCAAGACTTGTATCGTAACTATATTCCTTAATGTGCTATTTGGTTCAACCAAAGGTTTTAGTGATCCGTATACTTTCAACGTTAAACTAAACTGTTTACTTCTACTATATTGCTGGCACTATAATTACCAACATCATTATTCTATATGGACCTGTGTAAAAATATATATGTGTATAAAAGTAGTATGGGCTTGAAGTATACTTAAAGATTAAACATATCTATTTATATATACACATAATATGTATACATATACATTTTACTACATAGACTACTCTCTAGCAACTGATAGTTTTTTGTGCCGGATTGACAACGAATCTTTTTTTATTTATTAATTTTTTTGTCTATGTCAATTGACACTGCATGGGAATCGACACTTGCAAAAGCATAAAAATATAGTATTTATATACATGTCCAAGGTAAAATTAATTGAATTCATTTGTGCCAAAGACGATTAGGCCATAAGGTGAACAGGCTATAATATTGGTTAATAGTCTACCACGAAAACAATTGTAGTTACTTTATTCGCATGATTTTAGGCGACCACATCGTTTTGTAGCAAGAGAGCCGAGAAACGCTGTTGAATTAGAACATTGAGATTAATTAAGTTGAGGAAAGAGATACGGGGACAACACGTCACCTTGCGATATGCCACTAACAATTAGTGACCGAAATTAGTGATTATCATGGACTTGAACGTAACTGTTTAAGTAACTATGAAAATAAGTGAATGAAAATTTAATTTCCTGAAGATCGCGCTTGGTGAGATGGCATAAACTATTGACACAGTAATACAATACAATAGTAAAGCCGACACCGTATAGCTATTAAACCGTCTTAGCAAGGATATCACATGACACAAAATAATATGACAACAAAATTAATCCAAGTTTGTATAGTTTTCTAATATGATTATTTTACTCTCAATGTTTTTCCCAGAACGCAGTTAAATTTCGTTGATTAAATTGTGTAGACACCGTTGGTCAACCGTATGAAAGAGTTCATCAGGTGTTGGTAAGGTTTTCAACTGGTATATTAGATCTATTTCAATTTTAAATAAAAAGTATAAGATGGACTGCATGCCCGTCTACATAAAAATGTCGTTGCTCCTCACCTGAGCCTCGCAACGAGCGGTTTGCTCAACAGCGAGCTGATTCCGCAATAGCAGCAGCTGAGCGACAGCGGCACGGGTTTGCTGCGCCTGCTGCTCCAGCCTTTCGCGCAGCAACTTCACCTGATGCTGCGTGCTGAGCGCAGAGGTATCGCCCTCTGGCACGCTCAAGTCTATTTTGGTCACACACTCCGGCAAGTCGGCGCTCAAGTCAGGTAGATCTGGCAAGTTGATAGTAGGAACCACCGTGTTCTGAAAAATGCATTAAAATTAGCCGTTCGTTACAAATTGAGAACTCACTAATATGTATGAACAGTGCCTTTTATTTAATAATGTATGTCAGTAATCTTCGCATATCTGTTTACACCTACTCGACGTCAGCCAAAACATGGAGGACAAGTGGACATAGAATGTCTAGAGCCATTATTAAAATAGATGGTATGGATGATTTGCAATATGCTCACAATTGGCTACCGTAATTGTTTATTGTTAAATCATTACATAGCGTGCTGTTATAAATAGCAAAGGTAGAAACTGCAGCACAGATGCCGGATCAGTATCTCCTCATCGTAGCTAGTCAAGCAGGAGCTTAAAGAGTTAGACTATGCCGAATCGTTCAAAAAGCAACACGTTTTTCAAACAACAGTTTTTGTAATGCTTAATAGTGTCTCCAAATTTTTTCTTTTATATCCCTCTTATGAGAATCTGTACAATACGTGTAACATTATAAATATTTTATACCAACTAGTCAACATTTATGGCACCATTTACATTACATTACTGTACACCATAAATAGCGTATATCGATTTTAAGTTATTGATTTTTACATTGATATCGATATTGATACATTCTAACATGAACACCCTTAACAATGTTTACATGTCTTTATATGGCATAAGTACAATGTAAGGGTACAAAATCAGGACGGTTCGGATTTTACTTTCATTAAAACCGAATTCTAAAATCAAATAAGTTTCAACACATCGCATGACCGAGCTGTAGCTTTATTAGGAACAAAGTTTGATCCAGTAACTGCACCGGAGAATTACTAATTTAATTATTATTTCAATTAGAATGACTCATATTTGTTAGTGTTTCAAACTTATTATCTTTGTTGATACTTAACATGACTAACTATATAGAATCATTGCTGCACTATTACCTCAGAAATGCACAATGACTAACATACATGCAGTTTCATATGCTAGCAATTATTTTTAGGCTGCTGTTGGATTCGCCTTGGATTTACGTGCTAGGGACCCACCTTTTTTACGCATAGTGGCATAAAAGCAGTGGACTCGCGGAGACGCAAACATAACTAATGAGCTATAAAACCGAGGCAGCCTTATCAACACGCTGAATATATTGTTATATTGAACCCGAAGGGCATTGTAACATTTGGGGGTACTTGACATGCGTAGACACGTGTGCTGTATGTAGGCTTTAAGCAACGTAACTTTAACGTTATTTGAGCAACGCGGAAACCTGCGAGCCAGCATATTCGTTCTTATTACCAGTACCCCCGTTCCTTTTCCATGTCCGTGTTATCTTTGACGTCGGAAGTCAAAAAAATCCCCAAAATGTATAAACTGAAAAGCCCAACCAGAAAGCAAAACCAGTCCAACAATTTTAAAATATTTTAGAGCGATTTTGTAGTTTTCTTTTTGAAGTCGACGAAATTTTTTTAAAAAACCTTTCTAGTGTTAAAATAATCTTGCATGATTATTTACTTTTTTTTACACACAATATATATCAAAAGATGTTCAATGGCTAGTGCAATTTGTGCCTTTATTCCCAATCAGAAATTTGTTTCGGTTGGCCCAAAAAGTGATGATGGTTATAAAGTACTAATGTATTAAAACATATGGGAATTTACTCCATAAAAATCAATTTTGTTTACGACCCTGATGATAAGTTATCACAATACCAAATTTCAATAAAATCGGTCCATTATTTTTAGAGTTATTGAGTAACACAGAATCCGATAACCAGACAAAAATTCTATAAATATTGTATTCAGCTCTATATTGTGCACGTAATATATAGAAATTTCTTTTTTGACAAAATATTCCATGTATAGATTTGACGTCATTACTGTTTTATAACGGTAACGATTACTAAAAATAACCAATCATTGACCTTTTGCTTGAAATCCGAAAATAGAACAATTCTCATTGGAAATTGAAGAACGAACACCGAATGAGTCGTTGTCAGAAATTGCTTCTGGGTTCATATTCAGAACCCTACACCAGGGTTTGTATTAAATTGTTAAATAATTCTAATAGAATACTCAAAATTTGCAATATTTTTTGATTTAAGAAATATGCAGTTGTTTTTATTAACTAAATAAATAGTACACAAATAAAATGAACCCCATAGATCGGCGAAATTTTTACTTTGGATTTCACTGGTTCGTTAGTGCATTGAAGCGAATTTTCCCAATTAAGGACAGTTCATAAGACTGAGAACTTTTTAAAACTCACGTAAAAAATGGGTCATGAAGATTTTAGATTTTTAAGATAAATTTTCAATACATATAATATCCAAGTCAAGTTTTCTGTACTATTATTCATTGACTTGTTTAAGAAGTTATGCAAACGAAATAGTTCTTTTACAAGCATGCATATATTTCAGAATCAAAGCTCGTATTAATAAATCAAATAAAAATTCTTGAGTAAAATCTTTCTCCGCTGCACCTCAAAAATGGCGGTATTTTTTGTCACGTAGACATTTTAGATTAAGAAATATACCACAATACTGCGGTTGATAGTACGTGTCACGCAAAATATCACAAAAATCATTCAATAAAATAATATTTATATAATTTGACGTCACGTTGATATTTCATTAACAATTATAGCATTCTCGTTTTAATTGACTTCTCTAATGCCTTTAATATGGTTGGCCATGGTATTCTCCTTGCTCTTCTCAAGAGCCTGCGGTTCTCATCCACAGCTCAGAAATGGTTTTTTTTCATAACTCCATGGCCATCAGCAGGCCATCAATGTTGATATGACGCTGTTCAACTAACGTGACCTTATCTTTAGCATACTTCCGGGTGGCATCCTATCACTTTATTGTTCTCTATATTCATCAACTCACTTATCAATATATATATATATATATATATATATACATACATATATGTTAATATATTTCTCCTTATCTTTCTAAGTTTAAATTGCTCAATCTTTAAATCTTAAATAAGTAATCATTTAAAATGCAAATTCAGTTATTTTCTTCTCATGTTCGCTAGCTTCGTTCTATTGAGTCTTACCACCTCTGCATTCCGCTGCACCGATATGGTTTTATTTATAAGTCTTTTAGTATTCATGCTGCTTGTGGAACACGCTCCCCGATGGAATTAGAAGACGCGCTATTAAGTTTACGTTTAAAAAAGACTAAATGCACATCTACCACTGCACCATTAGGGGTATTTTCAGAGACGTCAATAAAATTTTATGCATGTATATATATATATATATATATATGTATGTATGTATATCTGTATCTCAGTATATATCTTTATTTGTAAGCTAATAAGCCGCCCTTCGTGCTTATCTGCTTAGCCCAATACTTAGCTGGTAGAGAATGCATTAAGTATTAAATTATTTATTTCTTTGGTGAATAAAGTTTAAACTAATAACTACATATTACCGCAGTTGACAGGACGTGACGCGCAGAACGTCACATGAATCGTTCATTGAAATACTATTTATAATATATATATTTTGATTATATAAAGGTGCTTCTCCCAATAATCGACTTTATTTTAATTAATAAGGCTTTGGCTTAACAACGGGTGACGCCAATGTGTCTATCTCCTGGACTATCCCGCCATTATTATTACAGTCAACATTCGATATTCTATACAGGTTCGTTTATTCGATCTTACAGCTTGCCGGACGCCAAACGGCGTCAAACGGCACGTTTGAAACCGCCTAATATACGATTATATGCAGTGTTTTGAAAAAATGTAAGATTAATGGCATTTGAGTAGCGAGAATTCAAAATTACATATGCGTGATACTTTATCTTTGAATTGCATAAGGAAGTGTTGCGTAAGTTTTTTGTTAGTTATATCATACGAATCCTCTGAAATAAAGTAATGACAAAGTTCCACCTTGCTACTAATTGAAGCGAAGCGGAGCGCTGTAGTTGAACATAATAACCTAAAAAAAGTAAACTGGATTTTGTTTCTTTTACGGCAGATATACGGGAACGACTCTCACATAAGTGATGTTAAGAAATCGTTACGATGGGAAGTATCACTCTTATCGTTTGTATTGGACAAAGGTACATTTCCCCAAAGCTGCGTCACGCTGTCCGGTCCTGAGCCTAAAGAATCCAGTGGACACCCGCTATGTTATTATTATATAACATCGCGTTATTTAATCCCTATAACGTTATTTGTAACGTAAATACAAATTAATATTCTTGAAATTCAATATTTATCGTATACTTTTTCATAAAGTTCGTTTTCTATGTGAAGTGCCGGTAAACAGCAGGCCCTCTGATGATGCGTATTCACACCGTCTATAAGCACTGTTATATTAATTTCTACCTACATATTTGTACTTATAATACAAAAATATTTTATGTAATTTGCAATTGCATGACAGATGATTTTCTATTTGGATTGGAGAAAGAATAATTTTTTGAAAATCAAATCTCTTTAATCTAACAATTGCATTTCTACGAAATTATATTGATTTTCTATCTCTCATAAAGAAAGACTCATCAAAATAATACAGTTCTAAATAAAACGAAATTGAAATTCATAAAATGAAAGCGGTTTCAAAAGCGCCGCAGCTACAGAATATCATCTTTAATTGCTTTTCTTTTTGGCCTTTACGTTAAAATGCCGTCGCTTCAAACGCTACAGATATAAGCTAAATTTAATAATGAGACTTTTAGGTTTGTTATTTTAAAAGGAATGAAATTTTAAATACATTAATGCGTTAAATGCTGACGTTACAGACTTTTTATTTCGTTATACGGTGATTGGACGAGTTAAGGACACTTAGAGAAATTGTTTCAATAAAATAATTTCAGAAATCATTCTTAATAATACTAAATTTGGTGACATATAACATGGTACAATGGAATGCTAAAAATTGATAGTTATTAAACAAGTTAATAAACGTTTGTAGACTTTAAATGATTAAAAAAACAATTCATATCAAGGCTGGTCTGCTTCAGTTATGAAAATAATACATCATAAAGTCGCATCTAGTTAATTAAATATTAAGCGTACTCAATTTCAGTTTCAGTGAGTTGGTTTGCGAACACTTCCACGAAGTTACATATTAGAAAATCATTTCCATGCACAGATTAATGTACTTCGTACATATGTAATTTGAACAACATACAAAAATATTGAGCGTTTTGTATTGTGAGGGTTTCTGTCGTGGTATGGTGTATTGTCCATAACCGAAGTAAACACCTTATTCGTATACAAGCAGCAATTTTTAAGGGATTTTGTACGTTGTCGGCGTCTCTTCAATACGTACTAAAACCAAAAATTTGTTTGACTGATTCTGAGATCACATGTTTCATTCAAAATGCAAAATTCTTTGATCTATTTATTTTTAGTATTGGTTACCAATTCTTAGTACATTTAATACGAACATTTTAAAATTCGTATAAATTCTGAGGGGGTATAATGCCTTGTCCATCTGCGGAGTAAAGAATTAGCCATAGTTTAGCATGCCAACCAGGCAGTTAATTGAATGAGTTAGAAGAGATACGTAATATAATCCTTTTGTTATCTTTATTTTATAATGATTTGCACAATAATTACGTTTACTGACCTTTTAATAACAAAGCAATTAATTGGAATTTGAACTTTTATTGAATACCATAGAAATAAACGAATAACAGAGAAATACAAATAAAACAAACTGCAGTTTTAACGTCAACAATGAGCTCTTTTAGATAGCTTCAGGAAACAGCCGTAAATTAACAAGTAGCGGTGCACATAAAGCTAGAAAATACGTATAATTTTCACAGAAGCAGTGTAACGGAAAGAAAATGTGCTGAAAATATTCAGTAGAAGAAGTTAAAAACTGACAGCGGTTGTGTATGTATGAAACGACGAAATAAGAAAAAATTGAAATAGCGACTTCTGCCGAGTGCGATTCTTGTTCGTTTTCTGGATATTACAACACTGTTCAAATACTGGTTACTTTTAGCTTCTAGCATCTAATTTATTTGTACTAAAACCATGTTGATGTAGTATTTTGCAAAAATGTTAATTTTTCGAAATGATAATTTGATGTTTGACTAGAATTCTTTTTTCTGTTTTCTTTCTTTCTCCCTTTCGTATATACAGTGCACTTTAAGTTGCATTTTAACGAAACGAGCGAATTAAGCACTACAAACTTGTAGAAGAAATAGATAATATTTTATATACAAGTTGCTTAAGTCAATATGACATAGGATGGTCATATGTAAAATGTAATATATGGTCATGTGTTTATGTAAAATAATCCAAAATCATTCAATCATTTAGGTATTTTGTAATTACACTTATGTACGTCATTTTTTGCTTTTACTACCTTTACGAAAAGGTGCTTTGCCAACGAGAAACTCCTCAGCACATCAGTTTAATTTACATATTATTTTGACAGTTATAATTTTTTACCTATATGAAATCGGTTGGGGGACTATTTTCATCTAAGCGTCCTTTTAAATTCCAATAGATAAATCACGTATCACGTATGGAGCCTTATTGTAAAAACGAACACCAAGCCCTATAATATAACGCTGAATCTTTTGAAGGCGACGTAAAGACATAATCAAATTTATCATAATAATTTAGTGTATTGAGTATTCTGTGACACACACAAAATACTTAATCGTTGAATAAAAATTGTCATAAGCGACCCTCATGTTCCCGTTTGAAGCCTACATTGCTGTTCTTTACCAATTACTCATAGTAAACAAGTCGATTGGCTAAAACTCGTATATTTCGCTTTCTTTGAATGACTAAGCTGAACAGCTTAAAACATGAGTACGTTTTTGAAATTGATTGGATCTTGATAATTCGTGATTAATGAATGCCACTGTTGCCGGCGTTGCATAAATGAGATAACTTCATGCATAGACCTGTCATCCAGCCAACGTTTGTAGAAGAATGCATTATGGATTTATGCATGTTTTTTGCATTATTCAATCCTTCAATCCGCTATTCTTACAAAAATATTCATGCATTTTATTAGGTTTTTATTTGTTACTAGAGGCCCGTCCCGACTTGGTTCGGGCTGAATAAATGTAAATACGTGTTACATAGTCTGTATTGATCCGGAAAGGGTACCGTTTAAATATTGAAGAATTTTTCAAATAAGCACCGTGGTTCCGGAGATTATCCTCCGCATTCACAAAAGTGGAATTCTCGTTTATTATATTTATATTGATTAATTATTCATCAAACACATAAATAATTCTAAAACTATAATTTAAAATTTTATGAATTGTGTAGGTTTCTTTTTATATAATTAACATGTATCATTTTTCGTTTTATACTATGTACTTTTTAATTAATAGCTTGTCAGCGTTGTTTTTTTATGTATGTGAATAGCCGACATATGAGCTGACGAGCCGCCGAATGGTACGTGGATACCTTCGCCCACTTAAAGTAACACCAAAGGTGTCAATAATATGTTATCGACCTGGTAATAAGAAGAAATAAAGGTTGGTGGTCCCGTTCGATTATAATGTAGGTGGTATCAAGTCCGTGAATAGGCTTTGATTAAATTAGTACGTTTTAGCACTCAGGATAAAATTGTCAACATTTGGGATTGTATTCAAGTATTCATTTATATAATGCAAAAAAACTACTTAGACAGGCTGTTTATTCAACGAACCTGTAGTTGCGACTAAGGTACTATTAAGAAGCAGCTGGATTATATTGTTTGCTTCAAAACAATTATTCAACTGTTGTCACATAGTCAACTTCACCGCACATTCGCGGTTTTAATCTGATAAACTTAGTCACTGCGACATGAATATACTTAAGTAAGAATATAACACTTTATATAATATTAAAAACTGATTCAAGAGACATTGTTCTACGGTATTCAAATTTAAATTTGAATTATTTCGATTTCTATATACAGTTTTATTTAATAAGGTAATATTTCGACCACGGCGCCACTTATTGATAAATAATAAGTTAATAAGACATAAAGAAATAGTGACTGTTAATCAGTGTTATCGTTTAGAAGTTTAACTATAAGTAACAGACTCATACAGATTATTCTTGTAAAGTGAGCCTTAAGATGAAAATACATATATTGAGAGTATTTTTATGGGTTTAACAATTGTCAATACATTTTGTATCTCATGTTCAGTGTAAAATTTTGTGTGATAGGACAGTGTTACAAACGGACCTTTATAATGTTTTAATGTATGTCTAGGAATAATAGAATTGAATATTTTTAATCTTACCGTGCCCTTCTTAATAATTCATTGATGCAAATTTCCATAGCAAGGGACTTTTTGGTATCGGTTCGCAGTTTCTTGATATGTGCTGTACTAAAATAATAAGGATTTTTAAAGGGGTCATTTCTGAATGCATGATACAGAATCAAGTTAATATTTCGCCTGTATCAAATATGTTTTGTCAAAGCTATTCTTAGAATTTCTTACCTTTGAGACTTGTCACATTCTATACCTACATATTTAAGTAAAATAGAAGGTCCAATATAATGGATTTAGCTCAAATATGTATATGAGAAACAACTTGTTTAAAACGTAAAACTTAAGTCTTAAAGTGTCGTTAGGAAAACAATGTTTAATTAATAAGTAAGTTCAGACAAAACCAGACGGATTTTCAGCCAACAGTAACGGTTAAATAAATTGTTGAAATAGAATTTAGTCTAACATAATCCGCGGTACCCACAGTTCTCATTGTTTGCGTAGAAAGCTTCGGGACGTCATATGAAACATTTTAATCCAGAAGTTTTGGAGTTCTCTGAGCTACGGAAATTTACTCTAAAGTCTCTTTGATGTCCAATTTCCTTTGCCGCTGATTTGATTTTTCATTTAATTTTCACAATCTTCTCACCTTGACATTAATCTTCCAACAGCTCTCCGATATAATTACGATTGATTTAAAAATACTTTACATTATGTCCACTCTGATTTATTAAAACCGATGTTTATGTTTATGAGAAAACTTCGCGTAAATGCAAAGGAAGAACCTTTGAAATCTTGAAATAAAAAAGATTTTGACTTAAAATAAGAAAAATTAAAATAAGACAATTGGAACGAGAGAGTGTCTGTTTCACGGAACATTTTCACCTTTTATTTTCCTGTTAGTATATTTTGTACACTGAGTCGGGGGTTCGCAGAAAAAATATCACCGCCAACAAAACAATAGAAATTCGCGTGCTAAAATTTTCGTGGCAACCTAATTGAAAATGTTGCATTATTTTTATTTTACGTTTTTACTAATGTTTTGTACGTTTCGAATTGCGGGATATTAAAATCTCTTAATAATTTATAATAATAATAAAAAGACTTTTCTTTTTTCATCCAATTTTTAATGTACATATCTATTATCTAAGTTATAAAATATTTTGTTTTAACGTTACATGTATGTCTCATGTTTTCTGTCAGTTTTGATAGAATACGTAGGTAGAAATACTGGTAGAAAAAATGTAATTAGATTAACAGTTAATTAAGTAATTGGTAATTCAATTACATTATTGAGATGTTAATAAAAGCAACTACAGTAATTAATTGCATTGTCATTTAATCACAAGCAATTCAGTTGATAGATCATGTAATTACAAATTAGCCGTTTTGGTTACTATATTATACATATATATATTTTATGCATCCATCTGACTTTGTTGCTACAAGTCGTTCTCATAATGTTAATAATTACATTGTGACTAAAGTATTTTGTAATTTAATGTCTTACTCCACGTACGTCATAATTGCCGAACGTTTAGTGAATATCAATAAAATCAAATATTTTTTCGCATTCAGCTCCAGTACTTTTCCCGTATACATTAAACAGGCGCAAAGAGCTAGCAGTGTTCACTACAGAAGCATTTGAGTGATATTCGCATGCCGATGATATTATTATAGTTTTGATTTATTGTAACGGTTCTCGGATCCAATGGGAGAGCCATTATTACGAGAGGTTTCTATTCCCAGTGAAGATATTGTTTCTATTTTAAAATTTTGTAGGTACACGAATTTTGTAAATCACGTTCAGGATTTGATGTACACTGGTGTATAGTGGTCGTCTCGTATTTATGTTTTGTTTCTAAACTGACGGAAAATTGGCGCGATTACAAATCATGGTGTTTGTCATGTCGTTTGTGATTTTAACTATAAAAAACCACTTCGTTATATCTGAACTGTACATCATTGTTACTCGAGGTTATTTCCAGTGAACAAGAATTTGATATGTTTAGTGAAAAATTAATTACATCAACTACATGAGACATTAAAAACATCCACGAGTAGACAGAGAACAAATTGACAAATAAATATCTGCTACGGCCCGGAATCAAACCAGGGACTTCTCGCTCAACAAGTGGGATCTCTACCAAATGGCTACAGAATCGTCCTTAAATAAGAATTGCACTGCTACAGTATACAAGAAATCTATTTTTTTCCGAATTTTAAAAATTACTCTTAATTTTTTAGGAAGTTTCCATAGAAAGGCCTACTTATAAATAACATTCATTTTTTTTATTGCAAGAATTTTTTTAAGAGAAGAGACACCTTATGTTATTAAATAAAAATCTATCTTTTATCCCACTACCATTTCTACCCACTGAAAGTGGTTTATATTTAGAGTAGAATTGGGCAGGTGGCGCTGTAATGTAGTAAACATTTAAAAACTTAAATTATTCGTATATATATAAACATATTACGGAACATCTTCTACTGGGTTAGTAATAAATGAATCACAATACCTCATGAAGAACTAACGTCTATCTTTTTGAGAAATTAAAATACTATTCATAGTATTTAATAATATATTCTTAGCAAAAACGAGACTAAATAAATAAAAATAAGAAATTCATTAAGATCACGAGTATTTTAAATGGTGAAATTTATAAATCACGAAATAGAAAATCAAGCAGACTGTTGTAAATAAATTCTAAACAAATATAAGACGAAACAGAATTGACTATTCAAACGGGCAGAGTTTCCCCTTAAAACGTTCACCACAAATATAAGTGTCCCTAGACGAGCGCTCATCGTATTATATATGTGCTTGGCGGTGACTCTCTGCCATCCCCTCCTCTTAACGGATGTGACGTCACTTTGCTGCTAACACGGCCTCTCCTGACACCCTGACGTCCCCGTCAGGAGCAGATGATCCTCCCTTATCACCACAGTTTTGGCGGCTCTGCACATTCGGTGCATTCTCAACGTCAACTTCTGTTATGGACATACCGTTTGATTGGTCTGCACAATCGAAGAAAGCAGCGCATTCTTCTGGAGTCCATTCACCCTTCCAGAGCACCATGAACTGTTGGACCTGTTTCACGTTTTTGGCTGCAGCGGATTCGATTAGTGTTTTAATTTTATCTTGACTCGGCCTAACCTGATCTTGAGTTATACGTCAACAGAGATACTCAATTTCCGTGTACAAAAATGAAAATTTAGAACATCGCCGATATACACCAGAATTTCACCAGACTCGAGCACCCACAAGAACTGTATTAATCGGGATTGATGTATCAGAATATAAGACCATAACATTCTTTGGCTCAGCTGTTTCCCTCATAATTAACCGAGAATCGTGAATTCGAATATATCGAACCCTGTCCCTATTAAGAACGTCCGTACTAATGATAACTGGTGTATTCATGTATTCGGAGGACACAACCTGCAGGTCTACTTCCAAAGTTATTTCATTAAACTCTATAGGCAAAGTGTCAAAACTTAACGCCCTCAGTTCAGGACGACTAACCATCAAAGTAAAGTTTCCGAGCACACTGGGATAAAGTGTCCGACATTCTCTAAGCTAAACCTGTCTCAAACCAAGGGACTCCACCATCCAGGATAACGTATCTGATGCACTCCAAGATAAACAATTATCCCAGACTTAGAGTCCCCCTGGGGAAACCTGTCCGATGCACTCCAAGACATGGTTAACCCAAGCCCAAAATTCTCTACAGGACATCCACTGTCCGATGCACTCCAAGACAACTGGATGTCCTCGACCCAGAGTCCCCCCTAAGATAACTACTGTCCGATGCACTCCAAGACATATAGTTATCCCCGGCCCAGGGACTCGGCTCCTAAAGTAAGGTGTCCGACATTATCTAAGGTAAGTCAATCACTTGTCTCAAAGCAAGGGACTCGACCATCTAGGATAACGTATCTGATGCACTCCAAGATAAACAATTATCCCAGACTTAAGAGTCCCCTCTGGGGAAACCTGTCCGATTCACTCGGAGACATGGTTAACCCAAGCCCAAAATTCTCTACAGGACATCCACTGTCCGATGCACTCCAAGACAACTGGATGTCCTCGACCCAGACTCCCCCCTAAGATAACTACTGTCCGATGCACTCCAAGACATATAGTTATCCCCGGCCCAGGGACTCGGCTCCTAAAGTAGCGCGTCCGATGCACTCCAAGACAAATGCTCACCTCATCACAATTAAAAAGTGGATTCGACTTCCCGACCACCAATGCCTTTCTAAACTCTAAGAGTAGGTTTGTGAGCAATCCAAAATATTTTAATAAAGATGTAGAAATCCACACGACTACATCACCATTATGACTAATTTCGTTTTCACGACAAAAGTTTGAAGACAAAAGTTGTCAATTAACTTGAGGGTAGGCAAAAATATCGAGTAACGACAAAGCTACACAAACAATGTATTTGAAAATACGCTATCGTCTCCTACAGTAATCAAACTGGAACGTACTCACCAGATTTTATCACCTTACCACATAAAATTACCACTTGCACACTTTCAAAAAAATTAAAAAAAGATTTTTAAAATTGAATGGCTAATCTACTTTGGAACGGGTCAGGGGACGTGAGAACTATCCCACTTCTGATCTTAGCAAAAACGAGACTAAATAAATAAAAATAAGAAATTCATTAAGATCACGAGTATTTTAAATGGTGAAATTTATAAATCACGAAATAGAAAATCAAGCAGACTGTTGTAAATAAATTCTAAACAAATATAAGACGGAACAGAATTGACTATTCAAACGGGCAGAGTTTCCCCTTAAAACGTTCACCACAAATATAAGTGTCCCTAGACGAGCGCTCATCGTCTTATATATGTGCTTGGCGGTGACTCTCCGCCATCCCCTCCTCTTAACGGATGTGACGTCACTTTGCTGCTAACAATATGTATATTTTAGAATTGAAATATGGTGTAAAAATCATACATACCTGCGCACGTCTGCTGTTCTCCTTACGGGGTGGTGGAGGAAGTAAGTCCAGGTGTGTCGGTCTCATCGGCTGTGGGAGCTCTCCCACGGGAGCCTTGGAGGTGGAGGCGCCACCTGACTCCGAAGCTCCACAGTTTGATGCGGGCGCTGCTGATCAGAACCTCGTTAAGTGGATTAAGAGCTTAACATTTCCTATCGATCCAATGAAGATTTAAGAGACATTCAAGAAGAAGGTAAGGTTTGGTTAGGTTAGGGTTGACCGTATTAAAAATAAAAAAGATCATAATAATAAAAGAATGACTGATATAAATTACGTACGAATAAAAATATACTCTGAGAATTCTGTACAAAGAGTTAAAAACGTTTTGATTTCAAATATAGAATTGCACTTTATAACTAATGTATATAAAAATGTGGAGTTCCGCGACGCCTGTCAATTATTGTGAATATTAAACTTGTAAATAAAAACAAAGTATAATCGTTAAATATAAACGTGATGTACGATACGCAATAAAATAAATATGTATTACTTACAGCCGAAATAACTAGTGAATCAAACGAATGGCAGACGCCGTGAGATGGTAATGGCGTGCGTGTTCTTATTGACGTTACTTTAAATATTTACTTCAGCTCAATGGGTTACTTTTATTGCACAGTTTCGATAATATTCATTTGATGGCTATTCACGCAAACTATAATGCTACATACTAGTGTAAGTAAAACCTATCCTCGCTTCTTTTTGAGTACCTAATATGAACTTTATGTAACCGCACCCTCAACAATTGTTACTCGTTTTTATGAAACCTATACATTGTTCTTGTATATTTTTCTATAGTTGAACCTGCGTGAGCGTAATTTATGCGTTTTAGAGATAATCGCTTTCAGACAGTGAGACAGAGATTTTGTTTTATATATAGGAATCATAGGCATAGGTTAATGAGGAGAAGAGATATAGTGATAAAAATAATAGCTGAGGTATATCTCATTCTCTGATAAAGAATTGTCGAATTTGGAGTCCTTTTGCCGGAGTACATATACGGCAAAATTCAAAAGTCAACAAACACTTTTATATTTATAGTCATTGTCTCTTTACTAAATCTCGATTATTTTACTTTTTAATTTTGCCAGAGTCTATTATTGGCAACTTTGGCAGCTAGCAACGACAAATACTTCTCTTCCAGACAACTCTTTCAAATGGCGATACTTTATACGAGAACTCAGCTTTTATCTTCCTAAGGCGTAATTTATCTAGGTCATAAAATTATAAAGTTGTGTTGTAATATGTATTAAAAGATAAATATAAAAGTATATATGGTGAAGAATTGAGTCTAACAATCGCCTATGTACGATTTCGTTTGACCTGGCCATAACTAAATTAAAAGCCAAACTCTGTAGAACATACGGTTCTATAGAGTATACGATATTCTTTGATCGTTTTGAAGTTTTTTTATTGAAACTGCTGCGTAATAAAATTATGATGTATTACAATATACAAACACATTTAACATCACATAATATAGAGTTACTTCTGTGAGGCAACGTTCCCATGTAAATTATGATCAGATCATGCAATAAAACTAGCGGCACTATTCCTGACGTACTAAAATATACGCCAGTACCAAGTCTTGACATCAGCAAGAAAATACTTGGAGCCAAAATAATATTTCCCGCATAAAAGCAACATTGTCACAGCAAGCTGTTTAGTCGGATTTGAGAGCATATTTAGACGTGGCCATTTCGCTGGTTGTATAGCCGACCTTGGCTTCAGTCATTCATTGAAACTAAAAACGTAATGTTTCCTTTGATGGTGGGCTTCCTACTCATATCAGGTTTATTGTTTTAACTAACAATGTTCAACTATGTTCATTAAATGTACAGTTGTACACTTAGAAATAGCGCCTGCACGTACTACGATTGAATTTTTCTCGTTATGTGAACTAAAAATATAATCATTTACATCTTTTTTGTTATTGGCCGGATTGAAATGAAACTTTAAATAATAAGTGATGCTTACCGCAATACATTAGTGAACCATAAGGAAATCAGTTAAACCGTTTCTGAAATAAGCGTGCACAAACGCACCGACAAACATACACAAATTGTAACAACTATTACTTTAGGTTCTCTTGCGTGAATAAAGGCCCCTAATAGTAGTTTTTCTCGTATATCCTTCATATGCAGAGAGCGGTCAGATAAAATTTTATGATATACATATATAGATTGTTAAAATCAACGTTAAAATCATCAGTTGATCGTATAGCAAAATGATAACTTGTACTTTCCTAACCAAATCAAATATTCAATGAAATATATTATTTTCATGGACTATAGAAGTTTACCTGGCAGAGTTAGTTGCTTTAGTGGCCAATTATAGAAAACTTTTTCCTTTTTTAACATCATTATCTGTTCTAGTGGCAAGACCTAATTTTTTCTACGCTACTGAGGTACTCTTTGACCTAAAAAAAAATTTTTTTTTTTTAATCTAAGTGTTTTTTTTTTCCCCAACTCTCCTTAGCTCAGTTCAGTTTTGGATGGTACGCAACCTTTGACGGTGGAAGGCTTGTGGTCAGTTTGAAATTTCAGGGGATAGCTTGACAGATACAAACCACAACTAAACTACTTAACGTCGCTCTTGAATTTTCACTACTCCCTTCATTCGCCAACAGCAGGAACTGTTACAAGTTGTTGCCACAAATGCCAAAATTCTTGATAAGTTATCTAGAGCCTTTTTTCAACATAAAGAATATAATTTTTTTCTACGATTCTAAACCTCCACAGTAATGTGCTGAATATAGCCAGACAGTATGTTAAGATGATAGACATCTGAGTCGATCGATGATATTATTTAGTGGTCCACAGAGTATTAATTATATATATATATATATATATTTAGAAATAGCTAAGAGCATCTTATGTTTAGTAGCTCCTTCAATTCATGGACATTTGCAATTAATCTGTACATCTTATTATTGATGATTGATTACTCCTGAGTACTGAAATGAAACGCATCTGTAGGTGTCACTGATTGCAACGTCTTTCTTATCATAATCGCACCCTTAGAATGAAAGGGACTTAACTCAAAAATTGCAATTTATGAGAAATGACGAAGAAATGTATGGTCTTGAGTAAATTTAAAGAGACTGATGTATGAGGTTTTCCCTTTTTCCCTTTCTCACTCATAATTTGGGCTCTTTTTCACCATGGGGTTTTAGAGTAGGCTGTTTTAAGTATATTTATAGTAAAATCTGGAATTTCAGGAATTTTGAGTTAAGTCACTTTCATTCTAAAGGTGCGATATATAGAATGTACTATAAAGCAACTTGATTCATAGTAAATTGCTTTACAATATTAAAACAGACAGTTTATATTATTTATATTTAAATCTCCTATCTTATTTTAACCTCTATTCTCTTTTGCGTTCGCCGTGGGCAAAATATAATTAGATTTATGTATGGTTTTATGATATCCGACGCAACGGATAACGGCTGAAATGAGGTACTACGTCATAATTTTAATGATCTTTACGATAGAATAACTGAAGACGTTGACGTTAAGATAAAAATCCTGACGCCAGTTTGTAACGGATTTATAAATTTCCTTGTCGTTTACCACGAGGGTTATTATGAACCAAATCAAAAGAGGCTTTCTATGGAACCAATTTTTTTCTGTAAGATGGCCATTATAAATTTCTATGTGATTAATATTAAATTTTCAAATCTTTTTTGTAGTAAATACTTAGCAGTATTTCTAAATGTGAAAATTCCAGTTTTGCCTTCTTTTGGCTCTCAATAAAACTGAGTCCCGAGGGGTGAGAGTTGTCCCTATAGCTCGGGACCAGAATACGAGCTACGGTATCCCCTGCCTGTCGTAAGGGCGACTAAAACGGGACTTCCGGGGTTGCGGGCGTAAGAGTGGGAGCTCGAACCGTCCGGCTAGCAACCCCGGGAAGGACGACGGTATGTGTGACCGTGTACCGTCGATAAGATTGGATAGTGCGGGACGGGACATATTGTCCCTTCTGGGTAGAGGCCGACAGGGATGCCGCACTCAGAGGACTCCGGTTGCGTCCCTATGGAGATCCCGGAGGCCTCTACATAGCGCTGAAGTCGGTCACCGAGTGGGTTTTAGTGCCGTAAAAATCCCACATAACCCGGCGTCGCTCCCATATCACCGGAATAAAAATGAATTATCACTGAATGACCGAGAAAATGCAACTTAAGGAGCGCACGGTAGTCGGAGTTCAAAGGTCACGTTAAACTGTCGGCCTCGGTTCGTACTATAGGTAGCAGTGATATTGTAGGCCTTAGTCTAGTAAAAGAACTCCCGACACTTAGGTTAGGCGCTCACTTACGAAACGTATTCCACTCACCCATTTTGAAGAAGTATAGTGAACTTTCTAAACCTTCTTAACTAAGCGATGAGACTTTATCCGAAAATGAACCGCTAAATGGGTGAAACCAACAACCTATTTATTCAGTAAGACAAACATGTAATTGAATAACCAAAATTCCCCAACCTTAGACAAATAAGTTCTCGATCAATCTAGCGTGGCCCTTGCCGTTTCGCAGTTGTAAGTGAATTTGATAAAGCTATGCGCGACACAGACCCAGAGACGCACAGTCGCAAAACACAACGCATACGGCGCGCCGCGAGACGATAGATCAGAATCATGTACAGTCGCGAACGATTTCATGTTTTGCCATCGTATAATGTGCACATCACATTAATTTTATTGGAAGTCAATTATTTAAATATTTGGCTTCATTGTTTCATGTTAACAAAGTAAGAAAAAATATAACAACTTTCAATTGATCGCAAACACTTCAATGGGTCCCATAGCCATTTTATTGTTTAATTTTGATAATAATCGAAGGCCTACGCTCTAAAACTGCGTGGAATCTTTGAGAAAGTTGAACACTAAAAAAATAATAAAATTAAAATTTAACCTTTTTTTTTAAGTTTTTTTTATGTCTCATAAGTTATATATGTAATTTGTTTATGCACAATTTTAACACTAATAACCTTTTTTGCTAAAGTTATGGTTTCTATTTTGTAGCTTTTGTTTAATGCAATGTTTAGAATAAGGCCACCGAGAAGAAGTTCTTGTCAGGAATGTTATGATGGAGATTGTCAGTCTGTTATTATATGCTGGAAAGATAAATATGCCTTTCAATTAATATCCCAAAATAAGCCCTAAACCAGGAATACCTACACAATGTTTCTCAAATCGGTTACAAATTAAATTTATGAACTGTATGTAGTTCACGACGTCACACAGACCCTTAAAATGTTCACAAATTGTGAATAAACATAGACCCGAGCCGACTTTACAGCTTTATTTTAAAAATGCTTCGACATCAGATATTTTATGCCAAGGCCAATAAACCCAGCGTAAATTGTCGTCTCATCACTCGAGGTGCAGCTATTCCATACAATCACTATCCATTACACACTGTCAGTCTATTTACAGTCTAATATGACGTCATACGGTAGCATAGATTAACCGATATAAAGAGATGGACCGGCAAAAAATTAAAGAGGATATGTACCAATTTATTTATCTCAACATTTAATAGAGTAATCAGTGATAAAGAAAGAGTAGTTTCTTTCCTCGTTAAATCTATGATGAAGTGTATATACTTACAACCCAATCAAAAATATCTGCATTTAGTTTACGTAATAATTATGTTACATTTTATACTTGTTTGAATGACTTTTTAATTTTGCCGCATATAATCTCCGGGCTCCGCTGTTTGCTTGATACAACTTGATTTTAACACACCTTTTCTTTATATCGCAATGATGTGGGAGAATGAGCTAAATATTTGTCTCTCATTTATTATTTTTTACGCTCCTGTCTACATAGTCGTTGATCTTTGTACGCAAATAAATCATCCATCATTTACGTGAATCCGGCGACAGATAATCTATGATACGGGAAATATTCCTATTCAATCGCAGCAGCGCCAGGGAATTCGCTGGAAAAAAGTGGCTAAAAGTATAAAATATTAATCGCAACGCAGAATGTTCGCTAGCAAATTTACAAAAATTACGCAATAAGAACATAAGTTATCTCTGGGATACATTCTCGCAACGCCATTCGTTCGATAGAGCGGTAATTGAAATGTCCAATTGACGGTTCGATTAATGTATGGTGTCCTAACGGAATATAGGCACTGTAGGCTATAGACAACGGTTGGGTCAGTAGAAGCAGATCGTACCAAACACTAGGACATTTTGGAGCAAACTTCATCGCAACGCGCGCAACTAACAGTTCTAGGAAATTAAAAAAAATTTGGCAATAGCCTACATCTACAGTACATTTGCAGTTTGGATTGTGTCTATTTTTTACTTCTATATACACATATTCTCACCGAAACTTTGAAATATGTAGTTAATTTATACGGACCTTTAGGAGCAGGAGCGTCACTGGATGATGGAACTGGCTCGCCGACGGCAGAGGAGGTAGAAGGAGCAGGATGGCCAGGGGAGTTGATGTTCATCTTGTGACAAACTTCAAAAGCTTGCCCCACGGTTCGCACAATTCTCATGGCCTGACTCTGTAAACAAAATAATGTAATTGTAATGTAATGTTACCTTTAGAAAATATTAATATAAAGATAATATTACACCTATAGAATATTACCGCTTTTAAATTCAATTAAAAGTAGAAATGTTGTATAATTTAATTTAATTCAAAATCTGTGGAAAATAATAAATATCAAAAGTACGGGAGTCTCGGCTCTGGGTATTTTTTAAAGCTTGCGGATTCGAGACCTAGCACGTGGGGTACTGACGATCATTACATGTTTAAAGAAATAACAATAAAACCAAAAGATAAATCTTGACGTGCGAACAGATATCTGAAAGCTTCCTCGCTTAGCGTATACAGAGAGAAAATGCTGCCGGCATCTTGGGTACTGCATCATAGGGCCCTAATTTAATTATATACATTTATTTAATTAATCATGTTGTTTGAATTTAACTTTATAAGTAATTACCATTACTAACTAATGAACGTAGTTTTTTGCTAGTATCTAATAGAGAAAATAAATTTTAGTTAAAATGTAAAAGAGTAAATCTAATCTACAAAAGAAGTTTTCTCCATTTCGTTCACTCATTCGTTTTGTTCATTATTATGGATATTTTCTTTTAATCCACAACATAACTGCTATTACACAATAACAATCATGCAATCAGAAAACATCTCAATCCAACTTCTATCAACCTTGTTTTCATTCAGAGCGGTATGCATCGGGACACCAATTGACACTTTGATTGCACGTCCATCATGCCCGATTTTCAGACAATCTAGTGAAAGCACACAGTAATTTGCTAGACATATAGAGTTTGGTGATTCAATTATGACGGTGAATTGATTATCAAGATAAATAAAACTATCGTCAAGTACATCATATGAAATAATATATAAAATAGATGGACACAATTAAGTTTTTGATAATTTCACAGGTTAAAATATAGTAAATGTGAGTTTACGGCGACGACGAGACGACGAAAAATCTTTTGAAACTATAAACAGATCGTAGATCATCATTACGCAGTTCAAAAGACCCATACAAAAAAAATTGGGTCTCTTATTTTAGATTTTATATTTAAATATCACCAAATTTCTCTTAGCTTTTTATATGATAGAACAAAATGTGAAAAAACCGAAAAATATTTTTATTAATCGGGGATTCGTTATTTATGCATAACTTTTTATGAATTGTGTAAACTATTATTTCGGTTCAAAGTCGGCAGTGTTTTAGAGGCAAGGCAGACAAAAGGATGGATGAAATATATTATAAGCTTTCTAATAGGGTCGTCATTACCTGCGCAAAAATACGCCATTTAAATGACGGAATGCAGTAAATTACCCAAATACATGAAAGCCAAAATCTAGCGACGCTCAATGTAATATATCGATATATCGGTAAAAATATATCGATATTTTTATCATGATACCTTTCCTATACTCTGTATACGTAGTGTTATTGCATCAAATTTACATTTTTTGGTTTGGACCGGTGTTGACGAATCAATTTGTACTGTAATCCGCATTGCAATAATATCTAAGAGATGATATTGTATACTATTATAAAAGCCTATTCACTCTCCTCTATATTTATTAAGAGGACAAAACTAAAACACGTTTTTATGGACTCGTAGGTATTTTGAAATATCTGTTACGATATTTCAAAGATGCCTTTGTAAAAGCATCACGAAATTTCATTATAATTCGGTTCAATTTCAATCAGCCGAAATAATACCGTATATGTCGGCACAAAAGGATATCATGATATCGAGTATCGATACTAGCGCATAAAATACGATGTTATATCGATACAATTTATATTTCGGGCATCCGTAACAAAAATACGCAGTATATCATTTCCCGTAATACGACTGTTTTCATTGGTTAAAGTCACATTTACGTCAGCGGCGATTTAATGAAGATTTTGTCAAAACAATTTTCATTCGTTTGTAAGAAAATATCTCGTTATTTTTCTTTTATTTCGTATCAAACGCCTTTGATAAAACCTGGAGCATCAGGTTTGATTTTACTTTCCCTCCCTTTTAAATAACATTTATTTCTGTTATAAAGATTACAAGGACATATAGACGCAGTATGTATATAAATAACAGATATACTAAAAAAGTACGTAATCCTCAAGGTAGGTAGGTCGGGCGGATGTTCTTTATACAAATTTAATGCACATTTAAATAGAGAACTTCAACTACAAAATGATATTTGTATGTACCTATGACATTTGTAACAATGGTTCATCTCGATAAAATAAATAGTTACAGGTACATACATCTTTCGGAAATATGAGCTCAATGGTCAAACCATTCAGAAATTTCATGACCTCTAAGAGACGTATCAACGATATAATTGTACTAATAATACAACTGCCGAATATATATTTTTCATTTTGATGTGGGTGGGATTCGTTATTAATATTGAAGTCAAAAAATATTTTGGGAGTTTAAATCTCTCTTTGTGCTGCTGTCTCTTTGTACACCAACGCTAAAACCATTGAACAAATGATAGTTGGTATATTTGTATCTTACGTCTGGGTTAATTTGAACCTAGTATAACCTACTTTTCATGCTGGGAAATGGGTCCGTTCCCGCGGTATAGGATATGAAACTTAACATGGATATTCTATTGAGAGCGAAGTAAATAAATTTTTGACTATCTCGTTGCAATTACAATAAATGTATCTAATTTAAAGAAGTAAATAACACCTCCCTAAAGCAATGCCGGTATTGTTTGGAAACGTAAGGCGTTGATTTTCTGAAGCGAATCGAACGGGGGTTACTAGTAATTTAACTAAATATAGATTTAGGTAACTAAATGTTTGAGTAAAAGTTATTTATTAGTTTTGTAGATTAGATCGTAATTGTAAAAGGGGATTACTACATGATCTAACTCTAGAGCAAGGCTGTCCAAGCAATGTTGGAAGTGGGCACGAGTTTTATATCCAAGACCGCCTGCCTGCCTCCGCCTGGTATAAAATAAAAAAAATATATTTTGGGCTTTAATCCACATATAGCTTGATTCAGTTGATGACAAAAATGCTAATGAGTGGGACCTCTGTAAGGGTTTTTGAGCTACCAATTTTGCAATGTTTGGCGATAAATCTGAGGTAGAAATTATAATTAAATTTGAAATGTGTTTAGCGGCCTACTCTTGGCGGGCATATTCAATGCGTTGACGGGCCACACTGTCGCCCGCGGGCCTGGGGTTGGACAGCGGCGGTCTAGAAGGATAAACGAAATTACAGTCTTTTTTGAATTTGATTTCCGATGTCCGTCGGAAAAAATATCATCGCGTACCTACAACCACTGGGAAATGAATCGCGTGTAATTAGTAAAATTGCTTTCATTCCAGCAATATTGATCACACAATACTAGATCACATAGTAAGTAGGAAAAAGGGAATTTATTTCTAGGGACTAAGTTATGTGTCGAAACCTGCGAACCATCCTGCGATAGAATGGCGAGGAATCCAAGAGCCTGAGTGACCTTTTTTAATGAGAAATTTATAATAGTAATGTAATAATATTTTTATTTATTCATTTATTTTGTACACACAATAAAACAAAATATGTATGAACATTTTGTATATTTTCGTATATGATCTACTTATTCCTAAAATTAATTAAAATATAAGAGTTAACTCAATGAGAAATGGTGTTTTTCTATATTAACCAAATGTCGTTTTTGAGAGAGAATAGTAAAAAAAATCTTTAGAGTCATATAGAATAAAAAGTACATATATATAAGCAGATTTATAGCTCCCTACTCAGTCTGTGACGCTAATGTTGTTACGAGGTGTGTGGTCAGTAGTGACCACTTACCATCGAGCGGCATTTTTTTGCCGGTTTTAATAAATAAACGATAATCTTAAGCGATCACTATATTCAATATACTTGAGGAATAGTATTTTGTCCAGTGCGTATTTTATATGTGCGTATGTTATAAATTGTCATCGTAAAGAGCTGGCAAGAATTACAAATAAACGTGTACACACATCCGCGCTCGAGGATTCCCTGTGTTGCGGATGATATGGATGTAAAAAAATATGATTTCACAAAAATCTAATTACCCAAGAACAAATATTTATTTTTCACGTAAATGTCTGCAGCGGCCAGGACTTAAAGACTTAAGTCACTATCAACTGGGCTACGGAGTCATCTAAATAAACTAAAATAAACGGCCACACCCTATAACATCATACTAAGATTATTTGTGTCGAATATGGCATGTTCGTACACAAAAAAAGATATCACAAATAACCAAGATCCGAGAAGAAACACTTACTTCAAACCTAACTGCTTAATTCAAGAATCAAACCGCAGCCCGTTTGTTCCTCTGTCAGAGCCATCAACTAGGTTAAACGACAACTTTAAAAAAGGAGAATCTCGCGGCGTAAAAAAAGAATCGCATTTCATTGTATCAGAAAATATTTAGAAGAAATATAATTTTATATATTTACATTTTAATATTACATTCCGAGTTGTTTACTTCTCATTAAATTAGGTTTACAATTTGGCATATGCGGAGCAAATCAAGCATAAATAATTTAACGCGCATGTAGTATGTAATAATCATAAAACAGTTTCACAGTTAATATGAATCCAGAATAAGGTTGGATGGAAGATAAATTTAACACTAATAGCGCTAAATAGCAATAGAAAGCATAATTTATGATGACTAAAATCGTTAAATTTAAAATTACTGTAAATTAATCTTTAATTGACATCTATTTTAATCAAATAATTGAGTACATTCAATGCTTTTTTACAATTACTACTACTACTACTACGGAAGGAAACAATAGTAACAGTTGTACATTTATGCATTTTAGTATTATGACATTTGCTATTACAATTATAGGCAAAGATGCAAAATTAAAAATCAGTATTAAAATTAAATCGCAATAAAATATTAATCTTGTCTTACTAAAAATAAAATAGGATTATAAGTTTAAATTAAACATTATAATCTACGTGTAATTCACAGTGTATTATTCAACATAACTACTCAATTCATCGTGTACAAAACACTTTTTATAATTTTTGGTATCTTTAGTATTGAAAAGTTAAGGGCAAACATGAATTGCTTACATAATAATATCTTTAAACGGCTGATTTTCAGCGGTTTGATGGGTAATTAACTAAATCTGGCCAAGCGTAGTTTCCCTTTACCTTTGGTAAACATTTACATTACCTTTGGTAGCGGCCCCGGTGCTTGGGACTTTCGAAGTACTCATATAGAACTACGTGTGTCACTCCTGCCGCAGAAGTATGTCACTGTGACATTTGCTATCCTCGATAACTAAAGAGGGAGCTTTTTGTATCTAAGTGCAATTACAGCCAACGAGTTTATTCATTTAGTGACAATGATGTTTAGGTGTGCGTGGATAAGAAGCATTCCCGAAATTCTAACAGCGTTTATGGTTGTTATATAATTTTTCACACCGCACATATTGTTATAATAGTATTATATATTTTGATTTTGTTGTAATAGTGCTTCCTATCGGGTACTGCGAAGATATGACTCTGGAAGCTGAATTATTATGCTCGTAAGTTATTAGACTGTGATATTATATTTTAAAAATATTATCTACTCTGTGTACTGTGGTATTATATACACCTTACTATCTTAACCGGTGTGTTGTCCTACTTTTGATTTTCGGAAACTTCACCTTATTGTTCTATAATAATAAACAATTTTATTTTATTGTATACTAGCGACCCGACTCGACTTCGATCGTGTCCAACAATACATTAGTATACATATACACTTGATATATAACCTGTGGCCATTTGGAAAAATGTACCTTTCAAATGGTAATCTTTAATATTTTCATACTAGTGCAATATAGATTAAGTAACTACTGATCAGGATTTTAATATTGAGTTAGTGAAGTAGTTTTATTATGAATTAATATTGTAATTATAACGAAAATCATAGTCATACGTTCTCAATCCGCACGCAGGATAGGACGTTAGCAAATATTGTTTTTATGTTCATATTAAATCCGGCATTTCACAATTTGAACATTCATTCTATGCCATTTTTAACTGAAAAAAGAGCACGTATTTCAGACGGTAAGTAGCCGATTCACCAACATCACGTTCAAGGAACTATTTCGTATTATCCAAGGGTTACATTTTCACCTATAAGGGTAACAGTTTCGAAATAGTTATTTTATACGCTGGCTGTCTCTTTTGTGGGGAAAATGGGTACCCGTAACGTAGGTACCTGTGACGGGCACTGTATTATTTCGACTGATGCTGTACCACAGCGCGACCGCGGTGGTGGGTCAGGTGACATTTGATTGAACATGAGCTTGTCAAATGTAAAAAAATCTCCATACTTGAAAGCTTATCGTGTAACAAATGTTCAAATGTTTCTATCTGATAATTTTGTTAGTGCTTTGATAAATAAATGTTCAAGTCCAAATAGAACTCGTGTGGGATACGTTTCCGTATTGTTTATGTATTTCTTTCTGTTTCTGTTTCTGATTTTTCCATATATTTCTTAATTTATAAGACTTCCAAATCAAAGGAATTATGAATATCAGGATCATACTTTGTAATATCGTAGAATTTAAATTACTCCTTCTTTCTGCAGTTGGCAACTTCAGTTAATGTTCCTGGAGCAATCTCATAAACGTATATTTGCTCGGAGTTTTTTTTGCTGTGTTTGGCCTTCCATAAAAGTGTACTACGCTCTTTAGATGCTGGAGAATGTACTTTAAAAATTCGAAACGAATATAGCTCTCCGTCGCAGGTACAACACAGTTACTCGTATGGAAAAAAGTTCGGAAGTGTAAAATAGAACGCAGAACTAAGAGAATACTTACGTACATTTTTATTATTAATATAGATAATATTATGAAAAAGTATTCCAGTGGAAAATCTCAGCCTTGTAAATCTGTGATAATGCCGCGTCGCGACTTCAATGTTATTAAGTCTGACGAATTTAAGAAACATGAGTAGCGTAATTTCATTTTATTTGATCGTGATAGCCATATTTTTCCAGCCACAAATTACGTTCGCTCTTTTCACTGAAGTATTCTTCATGAAATATATGTTTCTAAACAAACTAGAATTTACTTTGCATGTTGCTAACGTTATATGTATAGTATCGACATATACACGTTCATGTAATAAAACTTTAAGGTGGTTGCTTTATGTGTACTATATAGAAAAAAAAATAGTGAATACGAAAGGAATGTCATCCATAATTCTAGTTTTGGTATTTTGCTTATTTTGAAAGTGAATATCTTAAAAGTATATTTTATATAACTAACAGCTTTTAGTTGCATATATTATTCGAATACAAATATTTAAAATATATCTCGGCTGTTTTTACTATTTTATAAATATTTCTCAAAACGTGTCGACGTTGTAAAATTTTACATTTAAATTATATAATATGTATATTAAACGTATTTACACTAATTTCAAAAATTATTGTCATAAGATCTTGCGTTTATTCAAAACCAATAAATCCGATCAAAATACTACGTTCAATATTGGATTTTCCATTTCTTACAGTATCGAAAAATAAAACATAGGCATTTCCTAAGGAAAACGTAGACAAAGGTTTCTCCGTCAGACATTGTACAGAAATTGCAAGTCAATTCACCAAAGCGCATCTCTGGAGTGGACACAAGGGAAATTATTTTGACGGATTAACAAGATTTCGTAGGAGATAACATGATTAGATAATACATGACAGGATACACACGGATTGATAGCTTTATTGCATCATATTGTAGAACGGTATAAATCTTTTTCAAATAGGTGTCATGGCTCCAGAGACCACGCTCCGCATACAAACTCCCGAAATTTTCAAAATGTGTCTTTATATTATTAGTATAGATTATAACAGCCCAACAGACATTATATTTAAGTACAAGAAATACTTAATGAGTATGTTATGACAAACGATGACAAAACTAACGAGGTTTTAAACCCACACGATTAATTTTTAATAACGAGTAATAACAGGTTGTTATGAGTTTGAAAGAGCTGATTTTCTTGAACAGCAACTTTTACCGATTTTACGAATTTTATATTTTGCTTATCAAAGGATGTTGTTAATTATTTTTGAATAATTTAGATTAAACCGGTTTTAATTACATATGGGTTTCCAGTTGTATAAAGAAATATATATGAGCATTTATGTATCTTTGGCTTTTGTACATGTTAATTTTAAAGTGTCAGGATTACGTGACGGTAAAGAAAGTAGCATTAATAGTTAGTATTGTTAGTTTAAGTGATCTTTAAGTGGTAAGGTTAGATCTCAACTTCTCATGATATTACTAAAATCATATTATATAGGTGAAAAACAATAATAAAATGATGTTGTCAATTTCTTGTATCCCATTGGCTTTATTGCATGGTACGATAAATTATTCAAATTTAATTTTATTATATTTATTATTACCAAATTATAATACACGTAAGTGTATTACACAAATATTTTTAAATATAAATGTATGTTTGAACAAACAAAATTATTCATATTATATTTCCATAATCATTAATCGCTAAAACCTGAATTTGAACCTGAACTTGTTTATTCTATTTATTAATTTCATGTACACGATATTAAACTTAAATTAATCAGTAATCTAAAACTTTTGGTACATATGTAGGTACTGCTTATTCCAAAATGAAATTTCTTCCAGCAGTCCTTGGATTTAAATAATAGTAAGAGAGGCAAACTTACGTGCACACAATCAAAATAAAATTACACACATATAAATACTAATATATATATATAATTTAATTATTTATTATGAAACAATTGGAAAGGACTTAGGATAGTGTTGTTTAACTTTAAATTTAAAAGTAGATATTGTCATACACTCATTAATGTAGAACGGTAATGAATTCCAGAGTCTTACTGCATGAACAGAGAAGGAGTGGGAATAGGAAGCGGTTCTATTGTGTATTGCGATCTATTGTAATTTCTGTATTGATCTATTGTATACTATGAAGATGTTTCGATTAATTAATATTGTTTGTGGTCGAATCAAGGGCCACGATTGGATTCCGTCTGATGCAGTTAGATTAATTAAAATTTGATTGTATTTGACGATACGTGCCGTAGCTTCGGTACAATATTCTAATAATCTAATAATATTCAATATTCTAATAATATCTAATATGCTAGGATGTACTACATGTATCGATTCGGATTCTATTATGGTACTGACTGGCTTCACATATAACATTCAAACTCAAATTCAAAATCATTTAATCATATAGGTATTCAGTAAATACACTTATTAACGTAATTTTTTGCTTCTACCATCGTTTCGAAAAGGTGCTTTAACAATGAGGAGAAGAAACGGCGAAAAAAACTCCTCAGCACATCTTTTAAACAACATATGGTAATTACAATAGTTTAAACCTGTGCGGAACTGGTTTCGACACTAATTTTGTCCAGGCATCCTTGTTAATCATGTACTCATTCATGTATCAGGCAGGAATTTCCGTGCCTATTATGATATTAAAATAAATCGTCATAGATACATAGCTTCCTTTTAACTATAACAGGTTCTCATGATTTTTTTGCTTTTTATCGATATTATTTATCGATATTTTATCAATAGGAAGTATGAAAGTGGCACCGGTAACCGAAAAGCTACGTGGAAACCGGCTATCATAGTATGTTCATGTTATGCGGAGGAATGAAGAGCATGTTGTACGGAAGGTATTAAGTATGAACGTAGATGGCCATAGAGGTAGAGGAAGGCCAAAGAAGCGATGGATGGATTGTGTGAAGGATGATATGGCTAGAATGGAAGTTACTAGTGAGATGACGGCTGATACAGAAGTATGGAAGAAAAATACATGCTGCGCCGACCCCAAATAAAATTGGGATAAGGGCAGGAGGAAGATTTATCGATATTACGACTAATTTATAAGGTGGATAAAATGTAAAATATCCGCGATGATATAAGTTTAAAATCATAGTAAACTTTCTATATCGGACAACGAAAGGCTCACTAAAAGATAAAACTTGATCTAAACGCTGTGGTCTTATCGCGGCGTCGGATTACGATAACTTCTATAATATTGTGGCTTTTACAAGTTAGTTCCGGATAATCTAGAGTAAATCGCCACGTACTCCCTGGTGGGAGTGTAAAAAGGCATTAATGTATATTAAGTAAGAAAAATCGTTAAGAGACATACCTTTAAAATCATTTTTATAAAATAGAAGTTTTGTGGTTATATTTTTAAACATGACTTTAATTTGAAACAACGACATAAATATAATGTTATGTAATTGATCAAAATTACTGATACGACATACATGACTTTTAATTATGCAAATGTATACATAAATAAAAAACAATTTCCGTATGTGTGAAAGATCACATTACTTGAGAATGGCCCGATCAATGTGGCTTAGTGTTTTTTGCTGTATTCGTAATTGTCAGTACAAGGTTTGTATGAAATAAAAAAAATTATGAAATTCACCAGTAACGTTGTAAACTTAGATGGTATTTGAGTATCAAAATATGATTGTGAAGTTGCTCAGCGTAATTGTCATTTTCTTTACAAGTTGCACCCGTGCGAGGTTGGAAAGGGTCTCTAGTAGTGAATAATTAATTACAAATTCACTTTATCTGTGGGAATATGTATAACATTTTAGGACAATTAACCTATCTATGTGTTAGCCCCAAATAATTTTTAGAATCCAATGGACACGTAATTTTTTGTAATTACTTCCCTTTCGAATACGCTACCCTTATAATTTTAGCGTAGGCGGCGAGAGAAAATCCTCAACACATCCTTCATATGCCGGTTATATAAGGTTAGAAACTCGGAGAGTAATTACAGAATCTGCGTGGAACCGTTTACGGCTTTGTCATTTCCAAGCATCCTTGTCGTTGATGTAATAGTCGAACCTGTAATATCCGTTAGGTGCTAACTGTGTGTTCATATGTCGCTTGAAATAAACTTTATCGTAATAATCTGCACCGAGCTGCATCGTAGGGTAGGGCGGGACTTAAAGGGGTATAAAGGTCCACCTTAAGTATTTAAAAAACTAGTGATGTGATATTATTTCTAGATATACAAGAGGAGAGAAGAGAGTACGGGACGTATATTGAGGCGTAGCCAGTTGTTGAGTGACGCTGCTAGCAGGAGATACGGGACCAGGTTTCAAAATTTTAACGCAAGTAAATTTTTCCCCCATTTCAGAGCAAAAAGGGACACAGGAAAGGAAAAATGGGACAAAGATTTGGAAAAATTGTAAAATGACATATTTCTATTATGATAATTCAACTAAAAATTAAGAAAAAAACCGGTAAGATAACTGTTTGTTCGATTACTGTTGTATATTTTGATGTAATAAGCTCGGTTGTCTCAGTATAATTCAAAATTGTACAATTTGACCTTTTACCCCGCCCTACCCTACGTAGGCGATAGGAAGACGCAACCAAGTGGAGTAACCCGCAAAACGTACCTTAAATTCTTATATAGGTAAATATTTTGAATGGACAGTTCTTTTGAAATTATATAGTGTATTTATAACTACCTAGATAGTAAATAGTAAATTGACGTCATTACCCACGTGCTTTGTAGGTCGTTAATTTCCAATGCCGGTCTGTTTACAACACGGCCCAATTAACTGAAGATACTCTGTTTTGGAGCAGTACACGTAAATCGGTATAACTCTGCATGGTGTACTGAGCATAACTATTCGTAAGTCAGAAATATATATTATTTTTTATTTATAATTACACTGAGTTATATTAAGTATATTATGAAATAAGAAAGAGAATAACAAGCCTTTGGATTTAGAAGGCTCGGACCAGTCAGTTTGGGCCAATGAGGAGGTCTTGTCCAGCTGTGGACTTTAAAAGGCCGATAGATAGATAGTTATTTAATAATTATTAATATTTAGGAATATAAAATTATTTTGGTCCATAGTTACATCATAATAGAAGTGACTTGTATTTTTTTCCTGGAATATACGTATATTCGGCAAGTATGTAATGTATTGTGTACTATTTCCTTTGTTATTTGAGAGTCCTGATGCCAGTCGAGGGATTCAAGGGGGGCACGGTTGCATTTTCAACAATGTCTTTGGTAACATATAAACTATTCTTCCAACGTACTATAAACAAGTAAATTGCTTCACTTAACGAAAGGAGTGGGTCCTGGTCGAATGACACCAATACTGTTCACTAGCATATTTTTCTGAAATTATTACCATTTCTATAAAATGTCGTGATCCGGTTCGAGAATTAACGAAATAAAAAAAATATCGCTCATTACGTGAGGTGTTCAAGTTTCATGAAATGATCAGTTGTCGCTTGACAATTTAGTTGAATTGTAAACATTGAATGTTTGTAAACGTTTCAAATAAAATTTTATGCCATGAAACGCGTCTATTGGTGTCACTTATTGAAGTTTTCACGTTTTATGAAATGAACAGTTGCCAAGACTGCTGAATCACTAACATTTCACAGACTTATCAACTACGGTTGGACATATCATAATTTGCGTCGCGTTTATGGTTTATTTTATACCGTCAAATTATTGCGTGACCATGATTATATGTACATATATTTGGTTTACTGATTTGGTGTTAATAAATTATTATTATCTAGGTTTTAAACTAACATTTTCAACTTATTTGCTGTATTCTCTGACAGTTCTGGATAAAAATTTTGTAATATGATAAGTGATATTTGCAGAGTACACATCGTTTGTGCAGCAACGCCTCTAGCAGTGAGTAATAGGACTATTTAAATGATATGATCAAGGTTATGTTTACCAATATCAAAATTCATTTACTAAAAGCTACTGATAATATTGTCATTGTTTGTGATTCAACATGCATGGGTAAAGCCGATAATTTAATGATATTGCTAATTATACAATCAGTTCACATATACAACAATCCTCCTTACAAAATGATTGACCTGTGACAGCTTCGTGGTTTAAGAGTCGGTCTCCCGCAAGGGCGGCCTAAGCTTAAATTCTAAACGCACGAGATGCAGCTGAATGTGATGACTTGTAAGGCTGATTGTAATAATTTGATTTAATAAATCATATATATATATAAAATCCGCCACACCAACGATTTTGATGCCCGGATGTTGCATTAAACTAATATTCTTCTACCTGAAAATTGTGTGTGTTCAACGCAGTTCGTGTCAAAATTATCTACCTATTCTATATTACCTCGCGTTTTGGCGTGAGCATAAATTTATATCAATCGCCGAGTTTACGATAAACGTTACGATCTGCATTTCGTATCGTAAGCGATACGTCAATACATTCGAAAGATTCTTAAATAATTCAGAATTACTTTGATCCCGCTACAATTCGGTTAAATCAACAGCTAAACAGTCGGTTTGGTTAAACAATTCGGTTGAGACAATGCGTAATTTTGACCATGGTGTGGTGGTATTAAATAGTATCTAATAATAAACGTTCATACACTCACACCCTCACACTAGGATTCCCTGTGTCGCGGGGTACATCGGCATATTACAAATATGACTTCACAAACACACATGACCCGAGAACGAACTACCAAATCGGGTACGGGATCTTCAACTGTACAGGATAACTGCCTAAATTATATTTTCCAGTTGAATTTCGTGGCGCAATTTTCGACAGATGTGACGGTACACTGAGCTGTAATAATTCTATTAGCGACCTATCGCGGTTGCAGCGCAGGTGTTCATGGGCTGCTTTAACTATCTAAGTATATGCATGCTCGTGCGTTACGAGTATTTCTGTACTAAACAAACCTCCGTTGAATCACAAAAAGATTAACGTTGAATCGCATAAAGATTAGACCTTCCCACCAGTTGATCTACGCCAATGTCATCATATATTCTTTTGAATTTCTTAATCCCAATTCAAATAAACAATGAACTTGAGTCACATCTAACGAACTGCCTAACTTCCAAGGTCTATATACGGAAAGCAATAGCATATAATGCTCTTAACTCTTTCTTTGTTATCGATCCGTCTTCCAGCAATTTTAGATACATTCAATAAATTTTATTTAGTCTTATTGAGGAAAACGAAATATTTTGCTGCTCTACGAGTTTTGAACACTTGATTTTTGCGTTTTGGTACCACTATTTTTTCACGGAAATTTTTGAACGTAGGATTTCCTGTCATATCGGTATACATCTATCAATTTGATCTCTGGCCAATGTCCAAGGTCTCGCCCAACCTGTCTGCTGTACCGTCTCGCTATATTAACCTACAATGTCAACCATTTCACATTCTCATTTTCAGCTGTCATTACGATCGTTCGTCTTGGCCCCAGTTAGTTCCGTGATTAGTTTGCGATGAAATTTACAACCGGTCGGTGATTTAAAAAAATATGTAAATAAAGTTTATGAATTATAATTATCGTAAATAACACGAAATGTGATCTTGAACGTGGATACCAATTTTAAAATTGAAAACAGTGACGTTTGATAAATTCATACATATCTGATAACTGTGGTAGAATTTAAATTAGAAAATTGATTATTTAATTCACTAGTACACACTAGGCCGTGGAAGATATATAATAATGTAATATATGTATAATAGAAGTAATTCAGTTCATTTCATTTGTTCTAAATTATTATTTTTCTATTTTAAGTGGATTAAATTATTTTCTAGTTATAATTTCAAATAATAATCGGATAATACGTAAAAATATCAAGCACTGATACTATACTTGAAAAATAAAAATATTCCTAAATTTTTTGTTGATGTAAACAAAGAATCGAAATCGAACAAATGCACATCGCGATATATTGATTAAAAATTGATTGTTTTCTACAAAAATCTATAAATAGTAAAAACAAAGTAGATAATTCTGTTCACCTGTGGCTGTACTTAGTTCTTTGTAATCATTTAGGAGGTTATTACATAATATCATGGATGCATTGTTACTAAGGAATAAAATGTAATTTTAGAAAATGCTCTTTAACATGCTCTTTGCTTTAAGTAATACTTGTATTAGAAAAATAAAAGAGAGTTCTCTAACAACTGTACTGCGAAGGTAGTGAGTACCGACGTTGATGGATCAGCATAATGATATGCCGTTATCGCGCACGTAAAAGTATCTTCACCATTTGTTTCTTACACATAGCAATTTCATACACTTGTCATACGAAGTTTGTTTCATTTTTTATTGGGCGTATAACAAAGTGATATGCAATACTTCTAATCCTAGCCATTGGCCTATGGCCTAGTAGCCATTGCAGCCGATGGATATTTGTAAACAGCCTCAAGAAGAATACAGCTGGTCGGTCAAAGCTGTTCCGATTAAATAGCGAGTACTGATGTTGGTAGAGTGGCATAAATATATGCCGTTAAATGTTTCCGACTTTTGTTTCAAAAGACGGAAAATGTTTATACTCTCCATATGAAATACGTATAAAAAGTTTGAAATTGGCCACTAAAACATTTATCAATACGCACTGGAACACCATGCCACATACCACGCTGTTCACAATTACGAGACGAGATCTCTTTTTATTTTCTTCGTAATCGCCACATAGTAACCGTGTTAATGAGTATCTATCAAATTAATTCAATTTTATAATTTATACTTTATCCACTTGTGACATACATCCAAATTTAAATAATATCTATTTTTCTTCAATAACTACGATAAATACCTAAAACATTATTTACTAATTTGCTAAAGCAACTTTCATACAATTATGTCTTATCACAGACGAAAAGCTTTTCAGGGTTTGCGACGAAGAAACGAAACACTTGTAGGAAAACTGGACGGATTAAATTGAAATTCACTATACAGTAACGATCCATCCCGATTTCGAAACTCCTAAGAGTTTTTCTTCTTCTCATAGTTACAGAAGGCATTATACATTAAATTCATGTCAAAGCAATTTTGTCTTTAAAGTAATCACCTAGTTTATAACACTGTGTATCATTATAATTCTTCCTTATACTACTATACGAGTATATTATATATGCCTATGTCCATTCAGAATAATGTCCTTTCAAATGGTAAAAGTTATTTTCAAATAGGTGCCGAGGTTTCGGAGATCATCCTCCGCATACAGACGAACTAACAAAATTCACACTTTTTATAATATTAGTATAGAATAGCAGCCCTCTCCGACTTCATTCGGGTTGAACAATTAATTATATATACATGATTATTCAAAATTTTATATTTTTTATCTTGATTAGAACTCAATAGGTTTACTGATATTTTATGTAGCCTATCATCTGCTCAATCACGTGTTCTCACTACATACCAATTTTCATTGAGATTGGTCAAGCCGTTCTCGAGTTATAACGGGACATATTGACACACGGTCTGTAGACAGAAACTTTTCAAAATAGTCAAAGCGACGACAGTAAGTCATAAATCCTCTGAAATTTGACAAAAAAAAATGTTCAAACAGACATACACTACCGATTTATATAGTCATAGATAAAAGTTGGGATCTACACTGATACCGATGTACACAAACCAATGTTGTTGTGGTTATCTGTAGCAGGTTAATTAGAAAAAAAAACTTTTTTGTTTAAAATGTAGCCCGTGGTTCAAATAAAACAGTTTGATTTGAAGGGCACGATTAAAGGAGGTACAGCAAGCGCAAAATTTTCTTAAATGCTTTTCCCATCTACATGAGTTATATTCAGACTTGACCGACTTTTTTATTTTGTTTCTAGTCCTTACATTACCAGAGTACACGAGTAGACAAGAGAAAAGAAGGTTAAGTAATCCAAATGTTTTGATACTTAATCTCGAAGTAAAAAAATCGCAGGTAAACCCTAAATTTAAACACACTTATGCCGTCGCGAACTGTTACCGGTTTTATTTAGTATGTTGTTATGAACCTATAATACTATAACATTAAAAATTAGTAATAATTTGATGTTAACTTCTCATTACAATCACACAACATAAGCATAAATTTCATTACATCGTACTACGGAAATGCTTCTAGTAATAATACCAAGCCCATGAAATATATTGTCTAAGATTCTGAATATAAATCTCGGTAAAATTTAAAAATGACACTTAAAACGTAAAATTTATGTATATTTTACAATAACATTTAATTTAAAATTCATAATTTACACAATAGCTCATAGTCGCGCCAACTATTATATATATATTATATATATATATATAATATATATATATATATATATAAAACGTTT